>QNGE01003739.1:64149-76510 GCA_008508345.1 Paragonimus westermani | reverse complement strand
GCGAGAGTGGTTGAGCGTTCAGATTTGATAAATCGGTCGTGTTTTCAATCAGATAGCCTTCGATGGGTTGGCTGGCACGGGGTATACTACTTGGAAAGCTTGTTCAGTGCTCATCTGGTGCACGCTTTCAACTAGATGAGTGCGGATAGCACTGTTCGACGATCGTGGTTCTCCTTGATTGACCAGTGATCTAGTTCCTCTGTAATAAGCTCGATCGACATCTCCACACAACTCTGTTGACGCCCTATATAAGTGTACAGGCCTGAGGATGTATAACCGAAAAACATGTGTTCGTCTATGTCTATTCTAATTTTCGTAATGGTCATATTTGAAACGCCGAGGTAAACCATTAATTGCCAGCTGACGGGCGTTGGTTCAGACTTCCTGTAGCAGTATCAGGTGATGTCCGTCTGGTCGCATATCCCCTGATTTTAGACAAGGCAGCGAAAATGTGTCGATGTGCAATTTGAGAGTACCTGTAGGGGGTAACTTCGTGAATGTGTGGTCAGTCTGCATACGTATGTTGTTACATAGATACACATAGAAACCTGAACAGATTTTCGCATATATGACCAGCGGTTGTGTAGCACTTACGAGTATGGCGAACAAGCTGGTTTTCGGGCTAAATATAACACAATAAATTTGAAATTAGTTATCTGGTCAAGATGGTGTAGAAACGAATATAGTGTTAATCTAGCGCCATTTGTGAATTACGGATATGGTCATTATGAATAACCTGTCAGTTCATTCAACGACAGCAGACCATGTGTTCAGTGTTTAAAAAGTGAGCTTCTGCACACCTAGCTTGAAGTTTCGAAGCCTAGTTTCGGTGTCCTCGGCAGCGGTTAGCACACGGCATTTCACACCTCTGGTGTGAACAATTTGGATGCTGTAGGTTAGCAAAAGTGTGGCATGCATGTTGATTCTATGACCCGAGTTGACTAGGTAGGTCAAAATTGACTTGAAAATTTTTTGCTGTTGTCCGGTCGTCAACCGGGCAAGATGATGCACATGTATTCTCTCCGGCGAACGCCTTAATGCGCGAACAATGCAACCTGCTTCACTGATACAAAGCATTATTGGGCATTGCGTCTTTAAGGTGAAGGCCTACAACTGGCTTAGGAGTGAATGATATGCTTAGTAATGCAGCTCGAAACCTTATCCTGAAGGCCTTGTTCAGCCTTCTGGTCAGTGATAAAACTTTCACAAGTTCATCAGCTAAGCCCGGAAAATGAAAAATTCTGAATGTGCCTATAACGGGGAAGCAGCTGGTTCTGGACTATGGTTCAAACTGCTGTTCAATTTCGTTAGCCTCTTTCTCATTTGTTTTACATTCTGAACAGGTTTGCCCACAGAATTGACCGTGGCCTGTTGGTATCAGAAGAACTGACGCGGTGTCCACAATAATCACATCCGTAATCACCGATTGACACTAGATTCACACTGTATCAAGTTCTACACAATCCTGACTAGACAACAAATTTCGAATTCGCCATGGTATATCTGGCCTAAAGATGGCATACCGAAAACCACCTTGTTCGCCGCGTCCTCATTTCTTATGAAACCTGTGGGTGTAGGTGAGCAATATACAAGTTTATTATAATACTATAACGATGCGTGTCGTAACCACGGCATATCTGACTACACAACCTTGCTGTGCGAGATTCCCTCCACATAATCATTTCGAACGTTTCTAAGCGTCGTTCCTTTCCACATGAGGTTCAGCAATAGTCTGGCCGAGTCAGAGCTATTAACCCTAGACTTCTGGTTTGTACATTCGCCTGCCACTACATCCGATCATCTCTGAATTCTTTCTTCGATTAGTCTTTCAACGTCAATTCGGCGGATTTACCGTCACTACCAACCCCAACTCGACGAGTATTATGCTGAGCACAGGCCATATCGTTCATTTTTGTCGAACAGACACTCCCGAGTAGCAAACACTTTTCCAGGTTGAAAGTGAATTTATTTGGAGTCAAAAGGTTATATACTCCAAAACACCCTATTGAATGTTTGGTACTTGCCAGCGTAGTCATCATGTCACCATATATCTACTGAAATGTGCTATAATACTGCAGTGATCCATCAGTCGTACCCACATTTGTGATCTCTATCAATGACTGACGAATCACTGTTGCGTCTCAAATATTTTTTGCGAATACACCGATGTAGTTTTGCTTGTCATTTTTTTCACGATGTTGAATGCCGTTTTCCTGGCTTTGACTGACATGCTAGGCTTGATTGTTTCGATACGAACACCACACAATAATTTAGTCCGACTGTTTCTTTCCAGTGTCTCTGACAGATCAACCAGAAGACTTCATTTGAATGAGGCGAACGACTAAGTCACGCACACGGTTTGATATCGCACAGCAAATTCGTCGAAACGGAACTGAAACTGGCATGATGGGTTTGTTGAGTAATAACGGTGTTAAAAGTTTTGACAAGCATGCTAGGAAGCTACAGATCAAATAGAATAAACCACTGCAAACATCCGTAGACAACCTTATGCATACTACGAAAATGAGGCTGACCACAGTCGCTACTATCAACGATGAAGCGACCAATTACGGGTATACGTTTCCCCCGACTCACCGCGATCAAGACAGTATACATAGAAAGCTCTGTACGCCAGAATTTACACATCAGACAGATGAGATGGGAAAAACTGCAGATCCTTGAGCGTCCAGATTTCCTTCAATTCTAAGTCGAACTTGTAAGACCAGCGAATTGAGCACGTATGAAGTGGATCGTACCATACTAGGGTATTGAAGCAAAAATGAATCCAACTGAGAATGTATGTATTTATATACGCAGGTCTTCCACCGGTTAAGACCATGTTGGAGAGAAATCCAGGGTCAATAGGTTTTGGACGCGGGCTTCTTGCATGTGACATGTACCGCACTGAATAAGTCTTCAGCATTCGAACAGTGTTTGGTTGATTGGCTACCTAACAGCTCATCAGCTTGGGACAGAAAGTCAGACTCTGATTTGCGTTCTCACTCTTCCATATATTTGGGGAAGCAGCTTAAAACACGGAAATCGATCGATTTTGCCATTGCAGATTGCATCGTGTAATGAGTGGCTCTGACTAATATATCTCGATCCTTACACCCTAATTCAGTGACTTTAAAATGCTTTCAGATGCAACACACTGAAGTAAATATTGCAACTGGTAATTAATTCCTCTTAGATGTGATCTATCATGCTAGCTTTCTAAAGCTGCCATGAAACAGATTGAAAACCCATCGAAATATAAAAGAGACTTGACTGTCTCGGCTTCGAATCTAGCAAAGCTCAGGTTTATAACAGATTGGTCTCTCCTAAATCATCAGCTTTGCTGTCACTGAAATTCCTTAAAAAGTTCACACCAGTTCACTTACACAGGACTTGTGGAGGTCGATGATCGTGTGTGGTCATAGATGTTTTTCAGTCACAAGGTTGATCACTTAGTGACCCGAGAGGGTAAGAGTGTATGTGGACTTGCACATGAAACACGGGGTGTGTGGTTGCATCTTACGTTAGTCAAAAATCATCCAGACGCCGTTCCATAAAAGCGCAATTCTCGTACTGTTTATATAGTATCCCCGCCTACACAGTTTACTGTTAGACTATTAGTTCAGTAGCTCTGACGTCTCCAATTTGCTATGTCATTTACTGAACCTCAGTGAGTATCCACTGCGGGTCACTAATAGTTTTGAACTCCGGACTTTATACAACACATGTGCATTGAGTTCTCCCACTCTGTGCAAGAGACCTTAGAACGGAGCAGTTATGAGATGTATTCATGCCTTTTAGGTTTCAGGTATTGTACACTTCAGATAGGTTTAGAGATAGGTTCACTGATTGACACATGATATGGTCTCATTGATAGAAAGAAAACGTATAGAAGTAGTAACGTTTTACTGACATTGGTCTTGTACCTGTGCCGAAAAAAATATGAAGCGGTTTACCTAGCGCTTAAAACCAGTGGCACGATCCCAAAAGTTCAGTTGCATACACTCTTTGTTTGTTCTGGTTTTATTCGTAACTAATGATAACTATTCAATACCATACGAACTGATAACTTTTGTCTTGTAAATTCATACAGATTTACACAATAAATGTCACACCTCTTGTAAATGTGCACTCAGTTAGCTTGCTTTTGTGGGTATTTACAATTGTGGACATAATCCACCGAAAATGTGCTATTCCGAATCCACTGTCAGTGTTGTCCATATGGTGTCATCGTATCGAGTGCAACAGACGCGCTTTTCGCTTATCACTACAAAAAATGTGCACGTTGATCCAAATGACCAAACGATTTCTGTAATCGTTTGTTATCAGTCAGCTGCATTCGAACAGGTTGTTGGCGGTTACTGGTTTGACGCAAAAATGAAATATTTAGTATGAACAACTAACCCATACATGTAGTAGAACTGTATTTTCCAGGTTGGCTTAAACTCATTTAACCTACGAAGCACATGATATGCTTTAAATATTTATCACGAAAGAAGTCGTTAGAGAGGATTGTAATTAAGACTGATTTAAAAAATATTTGCCTGGACAGTTCTGTGGGTTCATGCATAGGGGGAAGGTGAATAAAATCGAGAACCTGAAGGTCTTGCAATAAAGACATTCTTTATGGCCTGATGCTCGGTGAAGGAAACATCGAAAGTTGTAAGCCAGTTACACAGGTCGATTGTGGATCTGTTGTGTATCTGTAGAATTTTCTTCTTAAAGATCCTATTATATTCTCAATGACCCGTGCGTCAAGGGTGCATTGTGCTCAAACAAGTATTGGTCATGGGGTATTAGAGTAAAATTATCACTTTCCAGCATCTCTAGTGTCAATGAGTTTCTATATTCTTACTTCATACCAAAGTTGATTATTTTGCTAGGCTGAACAAAAATTACCAAAAGGGTCCCCTCAATAAAATGTTCAAAATACAACGTGGCTGTGATGTCATTAAGATCGTATTTTGGATGGTCTGAAAAAATATATTCGCCACAAAATCTAAACGTTCAACATGTTCCATGTGTAAGTCCAAAAACGCCTACCATCTCGAGTCACTAAGTGATTAACCTTGTCATTCTGAATAAAAAACACTTTTTATAACAACTTAGTGCTATATTGTCATTCAGTGTTTGTGAAAATTTCCATTCTTCATGTTTAATTATGGTTGGTCTGATAAAAAAATGTCCTGGAATAGGGTTATTCAGTCACAATTTTGCTAGGCTCAAAACGTCGTGTGGTGCACTATGCGATATAGTATAAAAGTCCCCCGTCGAATTAATGCAACAGACCTTTTCAAAGGTCTCAGTAAATGACTAAGCGAACATCTTTCTGTTAACCACAGATGGATTGTTACTACCCGAGTGAGGACCAATACTTGAAATCTTGGTGGTTATTCTTGTTCTGTTAGCGACAGTCAATCTCTCTATTCCTAAAATTTACCACAGGTCATCACAGACTTTGCTGCTCAAATTTAATCCTAACTGATAGTTCACAAGTATTTCCGACGCCACTAACGACGAAATAAACCGTCCTCAATCCTTAACACACAGTTCCGTTTTTCGTTATCTCGTTTGCCATCAAACTCTGCTTGTCCTGAACCAAATATTTGTACTTTTCTCTGAATATCTGTCGTTAAACCGGTACCGAATACTTAATGCCATGTCCCATAGATGTTTCGTCACAGCAGGTTCAGGTGCAGTGGCTTCAGATGTTGCCACCAGTCAAATTTTTGTTCCGTTTAGTTAGTTAAAGCAGAACAGTGAACGCTGTTCTTCTGCACATTTTTCAACATTTCTTTTTTGTGTTAGTAATACACTATTCCGCATCCGGCATGCTGTGACTACAACTGGTAGTCCCACGCTTAAGCAGATTTTTATCTAAATTCTTTTAGCCCTAAATAATCACGAGTTATCCTGGAGTTAGGTTGGTGAAAATAACTCGGTGTTTTCAAGGCCAGTTGACCTCGACCTACCGGTTATGTAAACTGGGCGTCAAAATTGAATTTATCATTTTGAAACGAATTCGAATTCGACAAGGCTTGCATAGCATACTGAGGAAACCCAATTGCAGAATAGCCAAGCTCCGGTTGGACTATACCAAGCAACTTGAACAGACTATTCGGACTTGCCAACTGCTAAGCTATGAAGCCACGCTGAACACTCAAAAATTTCGCAGATGAACCCAATCACGAACCCAGCCCCTTGTATTAGATGGAATCCATCAAATGATCCACGGCAGTGACTACCTGCGCAAGATCATGCTGTAAGCCACGAACGCCATCGGTGGGCGACAACATTGTGTTAGTGCGAAGTTGTTTGGCAGATTTGATAATTTAGGAGAGACCAGCTGAAACCCAGATGTTTCGCAACTGGATCTCTCCTAAAGTGGCCAATCGGCCACAATGTTTTGCAAAACATTTATCAGTGATCATCCCAATTTACTCGACAGGGTCCACGCGAAGATATCTTGGTAAAATAAGTGTACCAATCCACAAGGGAATATTGGCAAACAAAAGACACTAGTCCCCACTTGAACTGCTTAGAGTTGTTCAATGCAACCGTGTTTGACACCTGTGAGATTCACTTGTCACACAAGTTTACACACTGAATGCACTATATGCTTTGTTGTGTAGAAAAATGTGTGGTAATGTCGAGAGTCAAAACCACGGAACCACGTTTTGGGACAAATTCCCACTGCTACCGGTTGAAAAGCTTTCATACTTAACGTAAACACTAACACCGCCAACAGTTATACTTTTTTAATAGAAGCAACTGATCCAGATGAGCTCTGTCCGGCTAAGGCAGTTCAGTCTTGTAATGGGATAACAGGCTATGCTACTACAACAAAAAACTTGGTTTTTTGACCACTGGATTGTTAGCAAATTAAACCCACTGTCGCAGTTACCCCGTCACAGTCAAAACTTTCAAGATTTCGTGTTTTAACTGCTTTGTTCAAACTGTTCGAGGGAACCAATTGTTTCACATTTCTAAGGCGAAGATATCCCGCTGAGACCTGACAAATGCTGTGTCGTGTGGTCAGTTTGAGATGCAAGATTGTGCGTAAACTTGTGAAATTATCTTTTCTCAATGAGTACACACAGCAATGTCGATATCCTTATCAGTTCCTCCAGCTTTCAAGAAAGAACAAACTGAAGGTAACCAGCATTAACCTTAGACGTATTGCGACTGCTCACATTGAAACTGCTCAAATGCGACTGGCTGGTTTGCGTTAGACACATTGCCGCCTTTTAGCGATCGGCAAAAACTTGACACTTTGCTATCGTATCCCTTTCACACTACTCCGCAAGAAAATTATCGATCGTATGAAGAGGATTTTTTATATCAGTCGGTTGCGGAATTCAAGTACGAAGCAAGGTGAAGAACCAATTCCGCCGGAACCTAGTAAGTACATGTTGAACTGTTCTTCAATACAGTTGGATTTGTTGCAACTAGAAGCGTTGGCCTTAGGTCTCGATTATAAAATACCATCACGTAAGGTTGATTGTATTTGTGTTGAAGCCCAGTTTGAGAATCTTATTGATCAGTTATCTGAGCTTCGACCAACTAGTGCTGACAATCTAGGTCGGTTAAAGACTAAGTTCACCGATATAGCATATGGTTTTATCAGGACTCCAATTAATAATCGGTGTGCTATCACGAGGCAACACCTGCATTCGTTAAGAAAACTTAAGTCGAAGAACGTGGTTATACTCAAGCCTGATAAGGGTTCTGGGGCCGTCATTCTAGACAAGGATGCGTATGTACAGATGTTATCACTATTGGATGACCAAACAAAGTTTCGGCGAACAGAGAGACTGGACAACAGTAGCATAGGACAACACCTTCAGCTGCTCTTGCAGTTGCGGATTATTGACGAAGTAACGTATACGTCTCTTAAGCCGTGCGGATCGTCAACGCCTCATAGTGATAGACCACTTTTGATGCGGGGTAGGTAGTTCGAACAGGCATTATAGAATGTTGCTTTTTTAAAGCTGATTTCACAGACGTAGTTATTCTACAGTATCTACAGTATAAATCTCTCAAGGTATGCTGATCGTCAACACCTCAACTTTACGGCCGACCGAAGACCCAAAAGTCTAAGATGCCGCTTAGGCCAATTTTGACAATGACAAACTCACCTTACCACAAATTAGCACGCTGGATGGTCACTATTGTAATCCCAGTAAAACAGAAATTTCAGACATACACCATCAACAAATCCTTTGAAGTGACCAGTGACCTTGACAGAATCAATCTTTCTAACGAACGGATGTGCTCTATAGATGTTCAGTCACTGTTCAAAAATGTCACCCTGCATGAAACGATTGACAACATTTGTGAGCTCTTTGAAATGCGTCACACTTCGTTGCCACTTCCCACCGACGTATTGAGGGAAACTTTGCTGCTCTGTACTGAGAATGTCACTTTTCGTTTCCTTGAACATTCCAACCGTCGAGTAGACGGAGTAGCCATGGGAAGTCCACTAGATCCCATATTAACAGACTTTTTCGAGCTAAAAATTGAGCGACGGAGATAGAAAATTTGTCATATTACGAGCGTTACCTCGATGACACATTAATGTTCAGCCGATCTGAACAGATGATAGATAACCTGGTGCAACGTCTAGACCGTTGTTGTCTTACTCTAAACGTCACATGTGAATTTGAGGTCGGCAACTGTCTGCCATTTCTAGATTTCCTAATAAGTCGTCGGGAAGATGGCTCGGTTAGAAGAACAGAGCATAGGAAACCCACATGGTCCGGTCAATACCTAAACTTTAGCAGCTTCACACCGATCCAACATAAACGAACACTAGTAAATACTCTGTTCACACGATCAAGGCCAATCTGTACGACCGACAGCCTTGCGGAGGAACTAGACCTGATTACATCTGTCCTACAATCACATGGTCACTCACAGAAGGTCCATAGATAGACACAGTAGACAAAAATTATCACCCGAAAAGGTGTTCACTGTAGAGAAAAAGAGACTCTACATAGAGCTGCCTGTCATTTACCAAACAATACAGAGATTAAGAAATTCAATTAGGCGAACGTTCAATGCAACTGAACTCCGTGTAATCGCTCGGACTCAGAATCTACCAGTGCCCTCAATCAAAGGAGATCAGCCTATCGGCGCCACTTCACATTGCGTTTACCAATTTGTTTGTAACTGCAGAGAAAAATACATAGGCAGAACCGAGAGATGCTTGAGCTCCAGAATGAAGCAACAGCTACGAAAATGGGTACAGAAGTTCGTGTTACCGGAGAATGGCAATGCTGCTGAAACGCGCATACAGCCAGTTTCCTCAGTCGCTAGACACATCCTGACCACTGGTCACGCTATCGATCCATCTTGTGCATTCAGAATACTATTACGCCATTCTAACCCGGTTTACTGAAGCAGTTGCAATCATCGACTCAAACTAACTTTCAAGATTGAAATTCCACTACTTTAGAGACCATAGAGCCATGTCCTGAGAAGAATTGGTCGCTCAACAGGGAAACGAAATTTGTTGTGTATTTATGTTCACTTTTTTGGTCCGCGCTATAAAAAGGTCACTTTCAAAAAAATAGGCTGAGTAAAGGCTTACTGTTAATTTCTGCAATATGTAGTGTGTGTTTTGGATCCTCCGGAGCTAGCATTAAACTTGTACACGAAGTTAACTTTGACCGTTACCCGCCTTGCATTCCTGCCATCAGTGTAGTTTCTCTACGGAAAAAACTGTTCATAAGGATCGATCGTGCGAACAACGGATAAAAATCAGAAGTTTGGGTGAGAAAGTTGAGTTTGTGGGATTCAAGTAAATTTTACACTTGTCAATATTTTTCTGAAGTTTACGGTCGCAACCGATGGAGGCTGCAGGCTACCAGTTCAGGTTAGAGGCGTTTTGACTGGTAGTTCAACGATTTGTAATATGATTATGTAAGTGCTGACTTTGAAAGTTGACAGTATTAAAGTGCGGTGAATTGAACAATTACTAACAACTTCCGAGTGATTAGTGCAAGCGTAAATCCTTGTAATTCACTCTGTATTTACATCATCTGTCGTAACTAGGAAAGTATTTGGTTGCTAGAAAACGGCCTGGTTGAAGCGACAGTGGTGGGTGTAGACGAAGCAGTACAATTCAGAGGAAATCATAACACGCGGCCAGTCGAAAGGTCACCTAAGAAAAGTTCATCATAATCGGTTTGTTTTTAAATCCTATGAAGTAGGGTTCACTGTTGAGAAGGAATGAAATGAAAGATTTATTCAAAACCGCCGCGTTGTTTGATTTGGAATCAGTCCCGTCGCCTACAAAAATTTTTATCTGCAAAGTCTAAAGAGACGAGAACGAAATCTTCAAGAAGACTGTTTACGTATAGAAGTAACATTCAGTGGCAACAATCTAACATAATGGACGTACAGAAGGATTTGCATAATATTAAAGATAGCCTGCAGTGTTTGTGACATGAAGACAGGAGAACAAACAGAGATTGTACTCAAATATGTGTTACGCAACATGTAGTGTCAGTTGAAATACAATTGTTCTTTGTGTTCGATTAACTGCTTACTGATCTAGGATCTTCGTGCACGAAGTGGGCCTACCGAACCATGTACGAACTGCCACTTCAAATCTGATCCATTTTTACGCAATAGTTTTGACCACGTTTTATACTCACAATGGTTGGACACATTTAAACTGTGTTATCCAAACGGCTGTATACTAGTCCAGTCGAATGGACGGTTTCCAATGGTTCAGCGTGTAACCAGCCCTACCCAGCATAACACTTGACGAATGAGTCCAGTTTTACCAAAGTTGACTGTAATGACCAGCTAGACTGAGGCGAAATATGTACCAATGTCACTGCATTAACTGTGGTTCGAAAATTATTCGAGTCAGCCTAATTTGTTCCCATGATATATTTTGCCGTCGTCAAGACGTCAGCGTTAATACGCCTGAACATGTAGAATGATATCAGAATTACGTTTGCGTAGCTTAATTGCCAACCTCCACCGAAGCCGGATGGGATCTTGACTTTTTAACCACAGTTAGTCTCGTCAAACTTTTGCACTAATCCCCTCCTTGAACCTTAGAAATACAAGGCACATTGTTTTCCTGAAAAGCCGGATAGTTTGTTACTGTTTATAGACAAGAGAATTCAGTAAATTTAACTAGGCTGCCAGCATTTCAACTTTACTTATTGTAGACGTGTCATACACGGATGATGTCATGTATGTCAGAACAATTCATCTTCAGGCACTGTACTCCGGGCGTGTTACAAAGTGACAACCGAACAGTGCGGAAAAGCAACTATAAGTCAGTTAGACTTACGAAGTAAATTATACATTCGCTATTCAGATCCATGCAAAATAAGGTCAGAATAACAACTGTGAAATATCAACCGAAGCATGTACAATTCAGGTTTCAGTTTTTCTCATCTTTGCATGTCATAACTATTGATGACCTGTCATCATACGCTCGGAAGTTACTTGTGAACGTACGTTCTCCAAATTACATCGCAAGAACTAAGAAAGATGATAAGTCATTCGTAATTGTTTCACAACTGTTTAAGTCCTTTATATAATGAGTCAAATTACCTACGACGTTTTGTGGGTTTTGGTAGGTTGTGATGGTATTTCTATGCATGGATCTACCCTTTCTGACGGTTTAATCCAACCATATGATACTAGCGTTCTATCAGTTGTTTGCTCTACTGGACAATCATACTTTGATTTTGCTATTTAATATTACTTTTTATATGCATATTTCCAGTTCGCAAACCGACACGAGAATAAGTCATACAGTTATCAATTATTCATTGATACCATTCAATGACAAAGGTCAAAATTTCAGTCAAATTACACGAATTTCGGTTTGACAAAATGCTATGTTTCTCAGACAATCACAAGAATTTTTCTAGAAATTCTGTTATTTTTATAAGTTATAATCACCATTTCTTATTCCTGTACATAATATCAACCAAAGTTAAGCTTGTTCGTAAAATACAGTGAGTAGTCAAAACAAACTTAGCTGTTTGTAGGTAATTCGATACAGCTCAAGACATTTCAAACGCATCGAAACTTTCAATGTACAGCTTCTCCGTAAAACCTCACGCATATTCGGTTTGTAATATATGTTTATTACTGCCGTTATTATTTTCAAGTTGACCATCACTCATATTTGAACGCAGCCTTCGCATTCAGATAGACTTTCCAGCCAGCCCCTTTCGAAAAGAAGCACTAGACTCGAGTTTCGCTCTCATTAGAGCTCGTCAGTAGTGCATATCCTTGCCACGGCCGGGATTTGAACTCCGCACATTCCAATCATGAGGCAACCGTGTTAACCACTGCGCCATTGACCTCACATTAGGCACGACCGAAT
>QNGE01003739.1:0-63965 GCA_008508345.1 Paragonimus westermani | reverse complement strand
CTGCGATCAAATGTGAGTGATGGTCAACTTGAAAATAAACCAAATCCCCGACTACTCATCAGCTGTTATTATTACCAAACTTTACCATACAACATACAAATTCGAGGTCTCTAGTCAACTATCTGATATAATCATGTCAAGATTTTTTTTGAAAGCATTAAATTGCGATTGTCTGGTATAAGTTTTGAAACCTGAAGCCTCCGGTGATTATTAGTGCTAGTACCAATCTACTATGACTAGGGACAACACACGTCCTGCATACGAAAACAGTACCGTATTGATTTTGTTAACTGTACCATCAGACGTTCACGTGATTGCCGGTTACGCCTTGTCTAGTTCCATATTACCATACGCTTTGTCCGTTCTCAACTGAACAGGTCACATCAATTTGATTGGTGTATGCATACCTTGAATACGGTCGCTTGAGGAATGACATTTGAATTTAGAATTTCATGTATTGTGTCACTTTCATATGTTATCTATATTCACGACCCTCTCATATGCAAGCTTTTTTGTGACATTCCTTCATACAGTTGGGGTCTGAATCTACAAAAGCTTGTCTTCGTGCGGAAAAACCATTTTTCTTATATTTTATGAATACATAATTAGCATAGTATAGATGGCTTGGAAATTTTTAAATTAAGAGTGACTCACCTGTGAAAACTTTGGCTTTCGTTCGAACTCGAACCAACAACAGAAAGCTTCATGTCTCTGTTGAAGGTGCACCCACTACTTCTGGACATTTTTGTTACTGTTGCTAGTTCTATTCTAATCGGAGTTCAACTCGTATTTTGAGTGAGTGTCTTCTGCTATGTATGACTACATTTTGTCCTACGATTATCTAACATTGCAGTTTCTGTATGATCTACACTATAAAACCTCTTTCCACAAAATCCAGTAGAGTACTTGACAATAATTTCAGAGTGATTTTAACGCTCATGTGTAATTCACGTCATTCAATATAACACCACAATAATCAAAATGTTGATGGTCGGAAGTGTGGGGAAAAAATAGTGGAAGTTAATTTTAAAAGAAACATAATGCCTTCTGTAAAGCTATCATTCAAACAACTGCATCTAAAGGTCAAAGTCACGTGTTAAAAACGGTCCATGGCACTTTTTAGGAGTGATCGATGATGAACCTCATCGCTTCTTGATCGGGTTAAGGCCTCGGGTTCTAGGTGACCATGGTATCATATTAATTTAACTGTCAACGGATCACCGTGTTGTTACATGAAATGCATCTGTACATGATGGAATTGTGACTGACGTACCATCCGGAAGTCGTCGACTCGTTCACAAACAGGCAAAGCTGAGTAGAAAATGTTCAAACTTAACACGTTTGCGTGAAACGATTAGACAGAGCATGTGGTGCTGTGGTTTCTTTTTTAGTTCAGCCCAAGACATTCTAGTGAATTCGTCATTAAAGCAACCGAGCCTCTGATGAAGTATCAGAAGGATCGACGACAGTATCGAAGTGAGATTCACATCCGCTGGACAGTTTGCTGGCACAGTTGGAGTTTTTTGTGAAAACAGAATACCATAAACGATCTGGTTGGTTGCAAGGTTTGCAAATATATCCAAAGATCAGTAAAAGTGCCATTAAACAATCTTTATTTTCGACAAGAAATTTCGGTGGCAGTTTATGCATGAGGAATGGAATACTCAATTCAGAGACTGCGAACTTAATTTCATATGTTTTCAAACTAATTAGGCGTTGTTCCAACAAGACAGCAATGCCAAACAAGTGGCTCACATAACACTGGTTGAGTAACCATTAAAAAGTAACAGTAACCGAACTATCTAGAAGTCAAAATCTTACCCCCTCTGACAATATGTTGAAATATCGCAACTTGTCAGCCAGAAGAGAAATTGTTGGAGATTACTCAAAAAACTGGGATTGTTTTAAGTGCAAAAGAACTGGAAAATTCAACTGACAGAACGAATAAACTTCACTTCTAAATCCTGAAAATAGGTGAATATCGCATCCTGGATAACTTTTCAATTATCAGCTTTTATATATTTTCCTTGTGATATTAAGTTATAAACGTGGACAGTGAGGCCATACATCCACGAAGTGTTGTCACATTGTAATTGCCCACACAAATGCCCTGGATTGTTCTACTCAAAACTGTCACAAAATCCGACTAGGTTGTCAGCAGTGTAGAACTATGTGCCATATGGAGTGAACACCAGTTTGTAGTTACCCAGCTAATACCTCGGAACAATCCAGAATGCGTTACAATTCGAAATTTTAAGTAGTGGCCATGGTGAGCATATGCATCAATTGTGAGATCAGTCGAAAAAGTATGTCACGCTGGCTAACCCCGATAATAAGCTGTACTGAAATGTCCGAACACGAGAATCAAGCCTAGCTCCATAAATTGGTGTTTTTTATCAGGGTTTCCGGAATGATTCATCCGATTTAAGGAACTTGATCGAAAACGAACAACCTTCCGATTAAATTGACTGAACGAATCAGTCATTCAACATTAATGAGACGTTGGACTCATCGGAACCCAGTTTTCATCGCAAACCATCTTCGACTGATACGATTATTTAGTTACGTTAACATAGTTAGTCAATTATAACTGATGACCATAGGCTTCGATGTGGCTTGAATTGCAGTTGGGATACGACTAGGTTTCATAACACGATGCTACAGCACTTTTTAAAACGCAGCATCGTTGACAGTATCTGACATCTTGTCTGGTGGGTAATGCCATTTTCTGTAATCGAACAGCCGTAAGATTTTGCTAAGTTTGATGTGCTGCCGCGCATAGTGATATCTGAGGCTTTTTCAGATGAATGTCAAAAGCAGTGCGAATTACTCGAAGTGAGTTCCAGCCGCTAGATATCATGGAATAACTTTCATCCAAACGTTAGAAGGCACCTACAATTTCAATCATCTTGGTCCTTAGAGTATCGATTTGACGTCAGAACTGCCTAATCACTGTAGTGAAACAGGGTGGAAGCAAGGTATGTTCAGCTGTAGTTCGATAAACCTCCGTAAGTACGTAGTGCAATGAGATTGGACTGGAACGGCCTCCTGATTGGGGAAAGTCCAACAAATCAGAGTGCACGCGGAAAATGCTGAAAACGGAATGGCGTTCGATTGGTGCCAACCAAACAAGATTGCTTGTACTGGATTTTTCTGTTAGAGGTGGAGATTCAAACAACTTATTTGAATGGTTGTCAGAATTAAACAACTGTACTGCTTCAGGCAAGGTCGTGGAACATAGCAGTTAGCCAGCCAATCAAAACGCAAAACGCTTGTAGCTCAATATCAATTGTAAATACTGTTGTTCCTTTGTAAAGTGGGTGCTGTCTTCTCAGTAAACTGAGATTGTCTTATGCCACTTAGACCTCTGTTCTGATTGCTTTCGATTTGGTAGCCCAGTACATGGGTTTAGTCTGAAAATCGTATATAGTACACAGATCAGCGAAACAATTTCACACCAGATTTATATGCTCAAACGATCGAACGAGCACTGGATACACATTCCAAGAATTACAGACCGGCTATTTCGGCCCTTGAGTCTCGCAGAGTTAAAATGATTTGTGTCACAGGAGACAAAGCAACTTGTGCGAACCATCAAATTATGTACGCAAATGATGCAATTGTTGAAACCTCATCAGTCATAACATTCTTGCCAAAAGTAATTTTTGGGGGCCTCTCACAAGCTGGAATGCTTGTTACAAACGATTACGCAACCATCACACAAAGGTGTTATTAATATCCACAAGTTGTTCGTTAATCAACCCACGGTGGTTTCCGGTTACGGCACCATCCGGTCAATTCGTAATCTAACGTTATCTGCCATTTCTTGTAGGATACTGAAAAGTTGGCTATCTTGCTTTTCAACAAAGTTTTAGCTGGTTATCTGGTCTGATACATAACTATCCGTGCCTTGTAAATAGTTTTTCTGTCACGTAGAAGTAACTTGTTAATTCGTCAACTCAAATGGGCAATGACATGCTCAAACGTGTTTTTTCTAACCAATGGATTTGACTTAGTTAGTTTGGCAAGACTTATGCCGATCGCGTGTTAGTTTACCTCGTAGCTTAAGGTGACAAGTAACTGACGATTGTGTTTTGAAAGCCTCAGGACCTATCTACTCTTGGTCTAGTTTCAGTCAACTGAATTTATTCTGTCACCGGTTAAAGATCAGACTTGAATATATGAAAACTGTTCACGAACTGTTTCTCCTAGTTTACTAACACTTCTTGCTGTCATTGTTTGGCCCGACAAGACTCATAATTCTTACTTCAAAGGATGATTCGGTCCGCATCAGTTACCGAAAAGAGATCCGTGTAAATATTTCTGGACGTTTTGTTTTTTCCCGGAAGGCAACTGAGGTGGAATTTTTGTATCTCTTAGACGTGTACTTTAAATTGCATGTTTTTTTTCCTGGCAGCGAACTTGACACGTCTTCTGCTAACAATTAACGTAGGCAATGCTAACCTTTTAACAGACAGGCTAGAAGATTACTTACCAATAATTAAAAGTGAAACTCAGTCAAATCAATTGCGTTGGATATAAAGTCATCTTAACTGGGCCTGTGAACAAATTAAACACGGTAGTACTCATAAATGATTGAACAGAGTGCTCAGAGATGAAGATTTAGTCTTAGCTTCGTTGGGATGGTTCGCTACACCGTATACTGTTTTATACTGTTTATATGATTCCAGAATGTTTGCCCGTCAAACTCATCCACCCATTGTTTAAATTGTAATTGTCTTGTCAATTTCTGCTTCACACACACCCATAAGATATGCCCTAACTGAGCTTGTGGAAACTGAACGGGAATACATCAGAGCTTTGAAGCCTCTGGCTGAAGTCCTCAGTCGTGTCGGGGGCCAACTAACGTTACAAGTCGGCACAGACAATCAACGCATTATTGATCTGCCTGTCGAAGTGCGACAGACTATAAACGGGCTGCAACAGACACTGAAACGAATTACGGAATTCTCCGAAAAGTAAGCCCATTTTCGAATGATCACCTATCATCTACAACGGTATCTAAGTTCATAACTTTTAAATCCTTAGTTTAGAAAGCACTCAATACGTGGTATATGTAATTGGGCCGCAGACACGCAACGTAGAACATGTGTACGAATGCCATCGGAAAATGAGAGCCAAGGACAGTCATTGTGGCTGCAACATTTTGGTTACGTGATTGGTGGAGCACGAATGTCCGATTGTGATCAAGGCAAATACACAGACGCACGTGCGCAAGACCGATTAGTCAGCAGGCCAGCCACTCAATATCCGGGCCGATGCACACAAACAGGGCCCAGCTAGGACAACAAATGCTTAAATGTACCTAGAAAACTAACGTAGGCAATGTTTCCACTAGAGAAAAACAGTTGATCTCACAAAATGAGTGTTTGATTTGAACACAACAAAGCGGTTCGCTAAAAGCTCAGTGGCAAATCAACCTAGTGATCAGACGAAATTTTCCTAGGTTTATTCTCCAAGGGTAATAGTTACGGCTTGTCACCCCTCACTCAGTTTCATAGTTTGTACCGACTGTCGTTAAGAGTGCATGAAATGGAAGCTTCGTTTGTTAGTGACGCCCGCTGTGAGCAAAAAATATTCCTTCATTTGATTCGGCAGCTAAAGACAGGAGAAAATCGGATGATCCGACTAACCGAAACTAACATCCCCACAATGTTTTTAAGTTGAAAACAAACAGATTAATTAGTAATCACAACAACTCACATGGGTTAACACAGTCGAAGGGGTACGGCGAGGGAATGGAGCAATCAAACATGAAAATGCATAGTTTCCAAAAAGTTCACGACATAAAACTTTCCCGTTCATAGAATTGTGTGACCGGTGTCCAAAACTTGTCTGAGTATTTCAATTATGAGGTTAGTGAGCAGAAACTGTTAAGAAAAGCAGTCATTCTGTGTGAAATCCCGTTTTCGCGTTATGCACTTCCCAACACTGTGGTGGTTGTGTACTTTCTGCTGTTAAACTACACGCCAACCCCATTTCCTAGACTCATGAATGTCCCATTCATACAGGGTTGTATTGTGACACTCCGCTAACTACACTCGGCCCTATGTTGACAGTTCGTTTCCATACCTAGGACTCGTTCAGTGTGTTCTGTCATTTTCACATCATTGATCCGTTTAATATACAGTAATGATAAACAATTATTCACTGGTGTGATTCACCACCAAAGCCCATTGCTAAGCCCGGTTGTAAGAAAACTGAGGCAGATATGACATAACAGGTAACAAAAAACCATGTTTGCTCACGAAATTATCAAATGATCTTCATACCATCCTAGTCCATTAAGCAATCGGACAATTGTGAGGTGCTTCATGGGGGCCATTTTTGTGTAGTGTTTACTTAGATCATATACTGTGGAACACAGTTTGATAGAACCTGGTGAATATGACCATCTGAAATAACTTGCTTATATACACATATAATCGTTAAGAACAGGAAAGAGATGAACTAACATCACACCTGGGACATGGAATAGAGTTTCGCCAGACAGTTCTATAAAGAGTACCCCGCGCACTCCTCATAGATTAGAACAATGCGAATAAGATGAGGGTCCGCGTGGCGTAAAGATTAGACGGTTGGACACCGAAATGACCTGGCTCTAGAAGAGGTCAAATAAGTTTCGGTGCAAACGCTGGCAAGCCCGTGCTGCCCAGTCAGTTGCGATCCGCTTTTAAATTCGCGTGATAGAGAAAGATGTTTGAATCAGCAATGTTTGTATTGAACGTAAGCTATTATCTACAGTGCAGGGTCGATCAAGATGATGTTTTTGGCCGACAGTGACAGGGGACACCTTATGATAATCGGAGGATTTTTATATTCAGGGTTTTTTGCAGGAATTTCCTTATATTAATTGTCAACCTGTAGCTAACAGAGGAATCAGCATTCAAACACGTTACACAGGTACACCGTCAAATGACCAAATGGTGTCCAAAATCCGGCAACCACTAACTGTTTGCAAGGAGTTGCTCTTCCCACATCTGGAATTCAGAAATAAGATTGAATTTATGACCGGTTTGTCTTTAACTAGTGATTTTGATTCCTATCTTGTACAATACATCAGTGTGTGTTAGTCGATTCCGGTCAAACTGTACACCTGAATTTTCATGTGCAAACTGTGAAACGATAGAGACCGTTGACTTCCACTTTTGTTGTCCATCCGGTTTTTACCGATCATCTGTTGAAGGGAAATTTCATCTACGAAGCAGACGCAAAACCAAGCAATTCTTGATTGTGTAGCTGGAAAGAAAACAAGCGTTCTGATGATATTTAGAAAATAACTGTTCCTGTTTTCTTATGCGTTTAGCAGGTAATTTTGTATTCTTTCAGTGTTTTTGACACGTTGCACTTTGCTGTGACGCCTGTCAAAGAAATGTCACTCGAAGACCACGGTGATCCAAATTCTTCCATGGTGACTGACATAGATAAAAATGATCGTAGATTGTTTAGAACGTTAAAACAAATTCAAGCTTTTTAAACTTCCTTTCACGTGAAATATGAAGGTTGCGCCGTTTATTCAACAGTATCCTTCAGTGTGACAACCGGAGTAATTTTTCGACACATGAATTTAACATTGCTTTGAATTACGACCAAGGATCGGATGAGTCTATTGCACTACAAGTATCATACACATACACAAGTTTAACGTGTATACAGTTTCATATATTACCAGTATAAGTAGAGAAAGATTGAGGATGTTCCCTGTCATCAATGATTATCTCTGAAATGGGTAGCAAAATGTTTGTAGCAGCCAACTTGTACCTGACCTGGCCAGATTACTTAAGAATTTTATATTAGGGCAGCTTTTGAAACATACGAACCGAACAAGTATGCTTCCAACCCAATTACGAACATGTCTATCATATCCATAATTTGCGACAAACGTTAGATCAGGAACGCTTTACTGTAGCTGCGAACCTAAAGATTTTTTTTAAATCGACTACCTAGTTGGTTCAGTGGAGCTGTGTTCTTTGAATGGAAGTTCCAACGAACAACTTAATTTTGTTAAAACCATTAAATCTCACTCTGGATATATTGTGGACGTTTCTGGGTAGCCATCTAGAACTTTCGCCACACAATGTAACGTTTGGTAGAGGTGACCGGTCTTTCACTCCCCAATGAACCGTGCGAGGGATACAGTCCTGTGAAAAATATTCTTGAGATATGGGACATGTTTTTCAGTATGTTCCGTCTAAAATGATATTGGCATTCAAGTTTCGCTTACTAGTTATAAACAACGCCAATAATTTTAAGTCCTGTTTCTTCGCTTCCCAGCCCCTCATATAAGTTTTAAGCCATATTCATAAAACCTGGAATACATCATATAAATGAAGTATGCGACTTTGCTGAGTGCTCTACAACTAGGTAAGAAACCATGTATCGCATCTCATTAAATTCCCGCACTCTCAGTGATTTATAAAACCAGCATTCGTCTAGTGTCCTACCTGACGAGATAAATGCACCAATTCTGAGGGGCGGATATAACACTCTAGTTAACTATCATGTTCTGGAACTCATTAACTACGTCAGCGTGTCATACGAGTCAACCTACAAAAACCTTGTCTCTCCGGTAAGTAGGTGTGGGTGCCAATTTCATAACCAGCCTTTTTTGGTAGTTCTCATCAGGCTGCCACATTTACATGGATCAATAATACAACTCACGTGCGTATGAGTGTAACATCGATAGAACGGACAGTTACTGGGCGAGGAAAATGTAACTAAAGCTTAGGCAGTGAAATCGAGTAGACGTCAAGCAAAGCGGAACTGGGTTTGTCGATCGGCTGTGTCAGATAGAACTTGAATCGTACCACCTTTACACCGATGAGAAATATCTTGCTGAATAGTGCATCCGATGGAGAGATCAGAGTGTTAGGTAAATTGTATGTGAACTTTGGGATCAAACAGAGAATCCATTCTCTATGTCCTGTTTGTATTTCGGTTGCCATTGTTTCACTGTACGAGTGTCGTTCAGAAATGGTTCAGGAGACTCTGTCCAAACTTTTGATCAAATGTTCGTTGAAAATATGCGAAAAACTTTTTGAAGAAGAAACCATCTTCATGTTTAACAACGCCTGTGAGCACTAACAGAGGCTCCTTGTGTAAACCACAGTGTTCAATTCCATTCGCTTTGCACCATCTTCTTCCATGCGATCGGAGATGTATACATCGTTTAAGACGTTATCACGTGATAATAGATTGTCAAAACAATGTTGAGAGGAAACTCCGTCTTAATCGTCCAGTTTCCTGTTGTCCTTGTTGATCCACACTGAAAGTGACCTGTGAAATAGCGTTCTAGCAGCTCAATGCCCTCAATTCAGAGGAGGTTTGCAGGCAGAATCCAACAAGAGCAAGATTCTGGTTCATCACCTCTTTTCGAAGGGGGTTGGCTAAATTGTTCATTCGAATGAGAAGACTTCGATCAAATGTGAGTGGTGTTCAACCTGAACTTAGTCAAATCTCCAAGCACTTGTCAGTAAATATAGAGAGATTTTAGAAGGCGTATGTGCATCTGATTTCGTATTGGGCAGTTCGGATAAACGTAACCTAGGATACTGTATCATTTTCAAAGAGATTGCTGAAGGAATATATAAATAACGGGATAAACGGAAATTCAACCACTGTTTATTGATGATAAAACAACCGGGCTGTGGTTTAGAGCAGATAACGGCTAACTAGCAAAAACAGTGAGAGATCAAGCGCGTCTTCATTTTAATGCAAGGATTCTGAGGATCAAACTTTCCGACGATCCAGTTTGGTGTCCCTGCTCTTAGATGCAAATACCCCTGACACAAGTTGGACAGAATCTGGTTGGTTGTGCCAAATTTGGGACACCTGGGTGTTAAAAGAGTGTTTCCTGTCATGACGGTGGTGCACTGGGAACACTTCCAGTCTTTGCACAGCCTGGCACACTAGCGAACGGAAATAGCACCAGCGAAAACGATGGCTTTCTCCGCTACTGAAGTACTGTTGTGAGACAGCCGTGCACATCTCTCACCCGCATGAAGTGCCATCCACAGTTTCGCCTCCAAGAAAGCATCTTATGCAGCCCGAATGACGAGAGTTTATTACTGTGTAATTAGCCATGCTAAAGACCAGCCGGTTGCTATGTGTTCTTCTAATTGAGTGTGTAACTAGCGTACGATAGTGTGGATTTCAACAGCAGTCAAGCATTAGTAATGTACTGTATCAACAGGAACGGCTGTCCTCAAGAAGCAGTAGGGTACGGCAAGCCTGAGCGTTTGTACTGTCATACGGTAGGTTGTACGAAGCCAACCTGTAAGCGTAAGCAGGTCACAAAGATCAATTGTCTAGTCAGGAAGGTCACATAATCCAGTCCAATCAAAGGTGAGTGAAGACATTCCATCGAGCACACTGACGTGTTCCGAATGGTGACTCACGGAAAAGTGTTCTCTGCATAAACGCAACACAACAACGTGGCTCAATGTTATAAAAATTTTGACTGCTCAGTTGAGCAAATTCTGTGAGTACACGGATTAAAACAATCACGGAAAAGATAGCGTACTGTGGCCAGTAGCAAAAGTGTATTTGCACAAGTTTTCACTGCTCTGGAGAAGCAAGTGTTGGCACAGAGGGAACAATGATAAGTCCTTTCTATGACCAGTGTTCCCTTAATTCTTCATGGGCAACGATCCTCTATCCAATCTCCACTTATCGCTCAAAACATGGTCGAATGTTCGATACTCCACTGGCACATCGACGACCAAGCGATAAATATTTCGAAGCCAGTTTCTCCGGAAATAAATACTATACCTGTTCACGAATATTGTAACGGAGTACTGTGCTAACCTGTCCTCGCACGCATTATAAACAGGATATGCGTCTTGTTCAAATGAACAAGGTGATCCCAAAAGCGTCATGTGAGGTGTGTTGATTCTGTAGGCCAAAGTTAGCAGTCAACCTTGAGAAACGAGATGAACGTGCGTGAAACGTGTGAAACACGCAGTTGTCTACAGACAGTGCCAGCTTGAAGTGTCTCATCAATGAGATATTATATTTAATTGCAACAGTACGATTCACTTAAAAAACATCAACAGTAGAGACTGGAGTGTCGTGGTTACCAGCAGTTCATCTATATCGCATCTGTTACTACGGCAAAATTAACTAAATCGGGATGTGACCAGTAGACATGACAAGGCTGATGAAAGGTGTAGACTTGCTAAAAGAAATGAGAACGGTTAAAACACAAAAGTGAACTGTCTGATGACTTGACCTGAAGCAATTGAGGCCAGGTATATTAAGAATTCATGACTCACCAAATGACTTTTCATGTCCCTGTCGATTGTAAACGTTGTGGTTTTGTCAACAACGTGCGAGATATGTTGCAATTGTGCTTACAAGGATTGGCCAGCAAAGGCCACAGGCATGATCAAGTGGCTGATTTGATTCTTATTCGTCATCAAAGATCAGCTAGCTGATCACCATCAAGAAAGCATTAGACAGAGTAACAAGAGTCAAAATGATTTTTACACTCGGAATGCGTAGACGTTCCACCGTCTGCTTACCAAAACGTACAGCAGACCTCCTGTGCGCCTATTGTACAGTACGAGCCAGCTTTTTTTTACTGTTGTTCAACTGTGTGGTATCCGTTTCAAGAGTAGTCTTCCACAATGGCCTAATTCAAAAGACGTTTGTGCACATTTGTCACTGTAAAACTACAGAACTAAGACCTAGAGGAGTATACGTGGAGACATATGTACACGCATCGGCTTACCTAGACTTTCATCATTAGTGAGTTCAAAACTAGAAAGATAAACTAATGCTAAGTGTTCGGAGAAAAAGATTCTGAATAAAAAACCAAACCAAGTCCAATTTTTGACCCAGAGGCTAAACAAAACCTCCCCCCAAAAAATGTATCCACAAAAATGCAATAGTTTTATTGTATTGGCCGATGGGATGCAGACGAAATGTCCGTGTACAAGACGTCTTCGATTCTGCTATGAGTCTTCTCCAGTATGCCTTAGGAGATCAATGCAGATTTTCGTTAAGCATCATCAAGTTGCGTTCGCTGTCCAAATTGTCCAATTGTACTGAAATCAGCGGTAATGTAAGCCAAACTACACAATCTGTAGTGTCAAAATTGTCCGAAAACATCCACTTTGACTAGTGTTAAGGATCCCAACTTTTAATGATAGAAATCAGTTTGCATGTGCGTGAAGATATTAAGACCTAGATGGTACACCACCCCCAAAAAATTCAGAGCACGAAATCTTTTTGAGTACCCCTACTGTGCGATCACGTGACTCACCAAGCTACAGTGGTTGGTCTGTTGAAGTAAACTGGACATTTGCGACTTAACGGTCGGTGGTGTTTCCAAATTCAATGATATCTGTGTCTTCATTTGAACAATTCTTTGTCGTGTATGGGAAAACGCGTTGGGAGCAGAAGTGTTAATCGCCTTCAGTTTTACATCATCATCCAATAAAAACTAAATGAATCTGTGATGATTTCGGGCCAGATGCTTCTAGCAAATTAATTCGTTGAATAACCAACACACTGTTCATACTGAAAAAGACCTATTTTTGTCACGCATTGTAAACAACCTTGTCAAGCGCAAATGCACATTTTCATTAGGAGCATTGTCTTAATTTTATGGTACTTCTTCCATTGAAACCATCGTGAACATCTGTAGGCATGCTTTGTGTGATCACAGATCATTTCTGATAGTACTGTACGTTCACCGTATGCTTCAAGCTCATTGAGAGTCAGTATCGACAAGAAGATGACGCAGTCACCAAATCCACACCGGGTGAATTGCTCGGTATTGTTGTCAAGAGGAAGGTGGAGAATGAGCACCTCGACTAACTGCCACTCCGTACATATTCCATTGACCGCTACGGCGAGAATATCGCCGTTCTTTTTAATAATGTATTGCAGATGCCCGCTGTTGCTGATTGGTTCAATCTAGTCAGTTCCCGTCCGGAACTTAACAGAACAACTTTCATCCATTTCTTCTAGTCAAACTAAGCAAACGATTGAATGGTATGTTCAAATTCACTACAAATTAACACGAAATGGACAACAAATTGATTTTGACTGTTTCGTACCACTTTAGCGAAACCAGGCTATGTTTGTTACCCAGTAAAATAGTAACGAAAAGCTGCTGAAACAAAGTGTACCACTAAAACTCTAAATGAATGGTCAACGTGGTTCAAGAACGATGTCATCTTGATAGATTTATTTTGAACAACACATCAGTGAAAATCATCGTCTGCCACCTAGTGCTGCTATAATGTGGACCACAGTGTCAATATCGTTCTCATGATGATTCCTCGGTCTAAAGGATCTTCAACACACCACACTCCTGCAAATGTTCACAGTAACCATGCCATTCTCTTTGGATGATATCTGCTTGCTTATGGTGCTCTACTCGAAACGAAACTTTTTTGTCATGAATGAATGGGGTTGAGTTACCTGTTATTTCGCCTAACAACAAGTCGGGCTCTTGACACAGCAGTTTGGTGAGAGGACTCGGCAGACGCATCATACAATTACCCATATTGGCCCGATCAAGACCACCTACAAAGCTCCGATCAAATAGCCAAAGATGGTGCAGAAGTGTTGTATCGCAAGAAAGAAGGTTGGTCGGTAATGCCTGCACTAGTCAGTCACAGGGTGTGGTGAACCGACTGCTCCTCTTACTGAAATGTACAGTGGATCAACGCGTTATTCTTAACCCTTATATGAGACGCGCAGACACATGCACACAAAGGATATTCATAATGTTATATACTGAAGTTAGCAAGGAAGTGAAGGTCTTCCGCAAACGATCGGAGCACTCGCAGGCTCACAGACTTCAAAGACATCCGTCTTCCAAAAACGAACTAGGATCAGGTTTTGCGGTAGTACATATCCCTCTCTCGATCGGGATTATAATTCCAGCCACGGTTTCATGAGGCAACCATACTGACCACCACACACCTTACCTCACACGAGTCAAAGCCGAATTATTGAACTCAAAAGTAGGCTGGACATTACTCAGCTTCGACTCCTCAATTTTCGGTTACCTATAACAGGCGTTGTTTCGGGACGACGTTTGTAACAAACACAATCGGTGTTCCGAAAATTTCACAGGTTATAAAAGGAGCTAATAACTGTGTGTTGATTGTCTATTTCACTCTCATTGTAGAATTATTGCCAGATTCCAAATAAACGTTGTCACAGGAAGTCGCACCACTGTATTACGGAAAAGGCGTTATGTTCTTCTCAAGATTGAATAGTAACAGATGCTGAAAAGGTTGACAGTTAACCATAGCGGATTAGAGAGTTGTTAGGATGGTTAGTAGTCAAGCGTATAAACATCCAGCTCATGGATCATAGAGCAGTCGGAAAACACATTTGTGGATCAGTTCTGAGACACTGTAAAATCAGCCCAAATGATTACTCAAGTTTTGTTAATAAACGAGCACTATAGTCGGAACCACACTCTGAGCACTCGGAAAGATTGCAATTACAAACGGTCAGTAATAATTTTATATTGCTCAAATGAAACATAATAATACCAAACCGTTTGCAATTACGATGCCGTCTGTTAACCTGTGTTCGACAATCTGACATTTTAAGCTCAATTGTTGTCGCTTCCGTTTTCTGGTCGTTTCATAAAATCTAACAGACGTCTTTTTTACTCAACCATTTATATCATGTGGTTTGTCAGTCGGCAGAATTGAATCAAATGACAGGTAAATTACGTTCAACTCGTAATCACACCCTTTGCCTTGGTCACGACAAGTAGGACGCCAAAACCATTTTGCAACAAATTAAACTAAACTCATTTTATTCAGTGTTTTATAAATGCCTCGATCTCCCCAGTTCGTGCTGCGTTGTATCCACTGTTAATGTGGCAGAAGTCGGATTCGCTAGCAGACCACCAGAGTGAAACCCTTGTCTCGTCCCTGTTGGAGAAGTAGAGCCATCTGATCATTGTTCATTACTGTGTGAGAGGTGGTGGTGTTCGTGTTCGGAAAATAACCGTAATCAGAACACAGTCATTGTTTGATCAAGTTTTCGTACGCGATTAGTTGTGTGCATCTATCAGTCTTAGTATAAGGAACAGATTCATTAGAGAATACATTAGGATACTTATTCACCCTGTGCGTTACCTTGGTACGAGTGATCGTATTCAGCTTGGGACAACCGGTATAGGTAAGCGTTGATTCAACAGGATGTGACCCCAAAGGTCAAGGTTTCACTCCCCTTCTTGATTGCCTCTAGAAATTGTTACGAGAAGGACAATTCATTGAACTTTGCTTCTGAACCAGTGAACTGATCTTAAAATGATCTTAAAGTGGTTCACTGAAAGAACACTCGATAACCAATCATCTTCAGGTCAAATTGGTGGGACCGAACGATTTCGGATGGGAAAGACACTGGTCTTATCCTCGGAACTTGTTGAATGCTTGACTAAGTAAACTGTACCGTTGGTTTGACCGCACAATTCCGCTTTGGCCCTCTTATACTGATAACAACACAAATGGTAAATGAGTTAGAAGGCTGCTTTTAATGGGGTGGTTTGTTCTGGGTTAACGAGTTGCGCCCAGATTGTGATGGAACGCAGTGTTCACTAGCGGTGCGTCGGTTTTCCTGGACCCATTGAACCGGATTCTTGTGTGTCAGCTTTCTATGTTTAATGCATGTGATTCGACCTTCATGTCACGCAAGAAAACAAACGCAGTTTGGCAACGTGGTTATTGTCAAAATGCTTTAGGCTCGATATCCCGACAAGGCCTGGTTGATTCACCTGTAATGTTGCCGACAGGGCCCAAGTAAGTCCTTGATGTTGCTAGGCTTGTCCCGCTTAGTTCACGTCCATTATTAATAAACTGTTGAAGAGTGGAGTTGGGTGGTGAAGAAGGGGACACAATTAGTGGACGATTTGACCAGCATAGTACATGACGGAAAAACTTTTGGTGATTCCACCTCACGGACCGGTCTGAAACGAAGTCCTGCTAGGTCTATCTGGTAAACACAGGGTGGAAGGGTTTTGATACGGCACGGCGTAAGTTACAGCTGTCAGATTAGTCATCATCGTTAACATCATCGTTCTCATGGACACTAATACACCACTGGTTTTCACTGATGTTCAACTTTTGTACAATCACGAAGAAAAAAGCAAATCTTATACAGGAAAGGAGATAAAAAAGAAGGGAAGGGGGAAGGGGCCTAACTGCCAAAACTAGCTACGTCCATACTGGACTATTCAACGGCAAGACGCCTACACCCTGCAGACAAGCAATCGAGCTATAAGTTAAAATAAGGCATTATCAGCAAGATAGATTTTTTACGGCTTTCACCCTCCCGTGTCATTAAGTATACTTACTCCACAGACAACTCGGCCAGACAACAACATTCACCTGACCGAGTCCAATCGGCCGCCGCCTCACCTAACATCTCCAGCTACAAACTCTGTGATTCACGAGATCCCCAACTCGAGAGACGAACCCGATCTATGGTAGCCACCCCGTTAGTGATTGACTTCATTTTCCCACGCCAGGTTATCCTCTATCTACCTCACCCTTTACGCCAGTCGGCCACATTGTCGTCAAAGAATGGCCGGCGTGGCCGACGACTAGCTGGCATCCTTAGTACACGGCCTAGTCACCTGAGTCTCTGCAGGTGTAAATACCGAACAAAAGAATTTGCCAGAATTTCACTAACGAATGCCCACTTCTTTACCTTTTCATTGTCTACTCGAACGCAGACCGGTGGTCTGATACCTGAAGACAGTTCGCGTCTTCTACCCTGAGCGGCCCGGTTTCCCAGTCGTAAAGTGAAACTGTCTTGTATGCACGAAAGAGATGCCTCTCTATCACTGGAGGTGTCGTAAATTAGTTAACACTATTCTGGCCCTACTTCATTCCCTACACCTCCACTGCTGCCACTGATGCAGCTCTCCAAGTATACGAATTGGTAAACAGCTTCCATAACTTCACTATACAACATCAGATTTACGAAATCATAGCCGTCTTGCAGAAGCGCTTTGCACTTTGAGGCTGAAAGGCACACTTCGATGTGCGTAACAAAGTGTGAAATAGCTTCTAGCATTTTTTTGTCCTTCACGGAAATTGTCAGACAACAAAACTTTGCCATCAACATAGTCAAGATCAGTTAGTCATTCATCAGATGAAAGGTGCATGCCGACATCTTGTGAGTGTCGGTGACAGTTCACCATTATTTCGTCTATGACGAAATTAAACAAAAATGGTGTCAGCGGACAGCCTTGACGTACGCNCATGCTACGTCCGTCGCTGGTTCGAATCCAGCCGAATCCCTAACTTTTTCACAAATGGGTCTCATCAAAAAGTTCTACGAATAGCCAGTTGCCTGTTACCATACTTTGCTCAGATGGTGCGTCCATCGCTCTGTTGGAACTGGACTGGTTTCCATTGTTTGTTAACCTCTTGACTGCTCGAAAGAACTCTACTGGCCCTCCCGGCACCAAATTATAATCTATTTTTAGGTAACGATCTGTCGATCGAAACCACTGAGTACCATGGCGCTGTGATCCAGTCCCAGGTTTATTAGTTTAGATCGTTGTTTTATCGTTATGCGTTGCTCAACGTCTTCGTAGAAGATCGTACAAAATGTTAGAATCCTAATGATGACTGTGGTCAAGGGAATTCTTGTATAGTCTTCACGAGAGCTTTGGACTCCTGCCTTAAATATAGTAACCTTTATCAAATGACTCAGTATGCATGGATCGTCTCCGTGGTCCACACAATTTAAAACAACTAAATCTAGGCTTCTGCTAAAGCCTGCTCACTTTCTTCAAAAACTGCCGGTACACGGTCACCTCAGCCATCAGCCATATTACGTATGAAAACCGAATTACAATTGTGAAATTTAATTTTGATAGGCAACCCTGAATCTACCGACTAAGGTGCTACATTATGAGTTTTTGGCAACAACACAGTGTTCCGCTCATCGCTCTAATCTCCTGAACTTATTATAGATGAGTGTGTCATCTGCCTCGCTGACAGCTTCACTGAGAAACGGATGCTGTGGACCAGTAGCATGGATAGGCTTGAATAGTTTGCTGATGTTCCCTAACGCAAACAGTTTCCATTTTCTTGACTTTCTCCATTAACCAAGCCACACGATCGGCGGTAGTGTTAAGTTTCAGCATCCTATGGATGGTTTTCCTGAGCCTGTTATGTAAACTGCTACGGGGAATGTTCCGTCTGACTTCTAACAACTCAAGGGCTCTACCTGAAATCCAATGAGGTTCACCCTGCGAACTCCGCGCCGCATACCATAGTACCTAATTTTTGATTGCTTTGTAAGATTTCAATCCAAAGGCCATGAAGACCTCCGGAGGTAGAATTGCTAAAATTCATTCTAAGTGGTTTGGTTCCCACCCTTCAGCGACGGTATAGCCGGTTTTTCAACAGCTAGTCGTTACTGTCGATGGGATAATCGCCAACGAAAAGTGAGGACAAATAATCCACCTATAAACGCCTTATCTGAATCCAATTATGTGCCCAACAAGCAGGACAGTACTGAATGGAGCCCCACCACCTATAACTAACGGCTATGTGATTTATCGGAGACCGGTTTGGAGAAGGCAGGAACCAAGTATAACGATGTCGTGCATGATGCCTAAAACTGGTGCGGGCTAAAAGTAGCTTATGCTCAGCGCACAAGTGTAACAATGGCCGTCATTGTCTGGACGATATGGTGCTATCCCAAACCTACCACCTAAACGACAGACGGCCTCACCTAGGCAGCCGACCTAGTTGTTGATATATCTGGTCAGAATGACTACATAGGAAACATGCGTCGACCGAAGGAGAACGGCCAGATTCGAATAGAAGGCATCCTTGGTGGCCAGTGTCCCGGCAGTCAGTTGAAGGCTAAGCAGACATGATGTAAAGATTTTTGTAGGCTTACCTCTAGAGCTGGCTTTAACGGAACCCGCCAAGCGGACAGCACAAAGTCCACTGTAAACAGGAATCCAATCTACCAATACGGCTGCGGCCGCTGTGCTGTGGATCATAACTGCTGCACCTTGACAGGTAGCCACAATAGTGGGATCACCCAAAGCGCATAACCGATATCGGATAAACACTGCGGTACTGTTAGTTCCACACGTTGACTACTGTCTTGGATTCTAGTCTCTGAAATGTAGCAGGCATGGAGATTCAACGTTTCTAAAGCTTGCAGGGAAGCAGCCTGTTGGCCTACCTGATTTAGAGTGCGAACGTTGAAAGCACCTATATTAAGTCGGATTATAATTCTAAGGCGTGGACAAAGGGGACCTGAGGTTGAAGGGTGAGAGTTAACACCTATCAACACAGTGCTGCTATGAATAGTTATATCTGTTGCGAGACCAGTAGAGTAATCGCTAGAACTAGGGGTAGAGTGTAGCCTTAGAGCTAAATTTGATAGATCAGTTGGGGAAGGGGTCAACAGTGGTACGTTTCCGCCTACTCACCCTGCTGTATGCAACAGAGAGGGCAACCCGGACGATACAATGTGGGATTAGCAATGTTGTGAGTATTCACGGTTGTATATGATTTGAGACACTGTCAGGACGCTTGACCTAGACAAGAGAACGATTAGGGTTCTGAACCGAAGCCTCTGGACTAAGGCCACCGACGATTGATAACATACCACAATTAGCACTTTTTTCAGGACAAAATGCCGAACTTTCTCCAACCCTCATTCTGGAGGACCAGGAGACTGTGGTTTGTCAGACTTCCACCCATAGGTCTGCCTGGTATGTGTCTGTCAATGTGGTTGTCACATTAACTGATTTAGCCCAATAGGTCATTGAGGTGCGCAAGTCGTCACAGTCTGGTTGTGACGGGCAGATTAGTAACGAGGTTAAGTTGTTAGTTGCGAAAACTACACACTGACAGCTCATCCAAAAAGTTGCATTAGCTCGTAATACCACTGTAATGTGTTTCAACTGTACTGCTGATAAACCATCACTGGATGAGTTCAAACAAAACTGGTGTGCAAATATCCAAACGAATATTTATTAATTTCGACTAACAATGTTGTGAATATATCAATTACACCAACATTCTTCTCAATCAAGTATTTCGTACTGTTGTGTTTATGGCTGAGCAGATGCTATGTGGATTTTCGAATGGGCGTAATTGTACTCAATACAATTGAGACTGGAGCACTCAGTCTTTGCCTTCAGTTTTGAAGAAGGTATTTTTTCCGAATATATTTACAATATACTCGAGTTAACTAAAAATAACCGATCACTGGACCACGTTTTACCAGATCTATATTTACGATTCTTATTTGTCAGCAAACTTTTAGGTGATCTGATCGCGTCGACCTGGAACGCACAGTTCGCTACGGAATGTTTCGTCAAACAGGTGAGGTCAGAATTATCGCTTGAAGCAAATTTGTTGAAAATGCACATTCGTGGCACATTGATGGATTTTCACAAACTTTCTCTTTGCTTTAATTCCGGTCGTTCTGTTAACGGTGTTAGCGTTCCTCACCTGAAAAAAAACGTGAAAATTAGACGAAATGTGTGTGAATCAATTGTTCGATGACGTGGCTGATCACATCTTGTGTGTATTCCGAACAAATTTGTGGCGGTTGCATGTTCAAGCAATGAGTATGCTGTTCCTGCATATGTTCCTGTGGTAATTTTACTGGTCAAAGCAACGGACAACGTCGCGATCACCGCAACACCTGTCAAACGAACTTTGCAAGCTGAAACAACATAGATTATCTCAGGAAGAAACAAATTCAGACACTCGTTTAGATGTAATGTGCAGCTTGTTTGTAGCCCGCAATTATTACATTCACTCGGTTTATCAGTCACATTATAAATTGTTAACGGTTACTCCTCTAACCCTTAATGTATGCAACGATCAACAGTTTGAAAACTGCTCCTGAAAAGTAGGGTGCGTTCAGATCATCATAGTGTGCTGCAATTCTGTCTGATGGCTTGAAATGGTCTAGGTGGTGTATGAATATGGTGAAAAGCTACTCGATTCGACGGTTATGCAAACCCCGACACAATAGGCAATCCATCAGCCGGCCAATACAAAGCCACTTCAGAATACGAAATCAGCATTGAACAAACAGTTTCGGAAGAGAGACAAGTTGACGGACATGTTTCCGAGAAATTCGCCACCCGAATTGCATTTCCGAATAAAGCATGAGAACGACGTAGTCACATTTGGACAACGAGAAATCAACCAAGTCAGTCCAAGCCACCAGTGGTGTGTTCTGGACAATCTGCCAATGTTAACTCAGGGTGAATGGAATGTGCGTTCGTGGCCATGAAAGTTCAAGAGCTTGTATGAGCTTCTTGTGACCACATAACACGGACTGACGTAATCGGATGGCGATCATTTTAGTCGTCACTATGTTGCGACGTTGTGTTACCCTGACTGCTGTCTAGGCGTTCAATAGACGACACGGAAACACTGACAGGGGTTCGATTTGTGACCTGTATCTGTCATGTGTTCTGCCCACTATTCGCCCACCCACGAACGCACATTCCATTCACCCTGAGTTAACATTGGCAGACTGTCCATACCACACCACTGATGGATTGGACTGACTTGGTTGATTTCTGGTTGTCCAGGTGTAACTGCGTCGTTCTCATGCTTTATTCGGAAATGTAAATGGGATGATGAATTTCTCGAAACGTGTCCGTCAACTCACTTTCATTCTGAATGACCACTTGGGTGTGTTGGGCCTTTTACATATACTTGCCACAACTTCTGTTGTTCTCCAATTCGTTTATTAAGTGGCCGGCCAATCATAATCTCATCCTGTGGCATTACGTGTGCCACTGACGTCAAGAGAAAGGGATTTACATATGTAAATCCATGTGATTTTTTCCCACGGATGATTGTTGTTCACTGAAACCAGCTACAGAACTCCTCCGCATCGTCTACGCTGGAGGTGTTAATTCAAGCACAACTTCTAGGGTTATCGCATGCTCCCAATTCCAATCATTACACCACACTATTCACCCGCCCTAATTAGTGACAATAGTTTAGTCTCTCCTTTTCCACTAAATGGCCCTCTGCACATGAAGGTGAGCTCGTTTGTTTCAAACTGCTAATGTTTCTTTAGAAAACCTCATTTAACTTCGAAGATTTGTCGTGAACCCTTACCGCTACACAAGCTTTGGTTATTGTGATCCAAAAAGGAACCACACGAACTATTCGGGTTTTATTCTGGATAAATCGGTAGTTCATCACAGATCGTGGGTTGATGCCGGATGGTGTGAACTTTGTAAAAGTCTAACCTTAAATCGGCGCCCTCATGAGCTGACCACCCCGACCTAAACGAGAGTGAAGGCGAATGAGTCAGGAGATAAGTGTGAGAACCAGTTTACACTACACCGTAAATAATGCAGGCTGGGATGGCGGTTGTGCAATGAAAGCAGTCGTCGTTCCAAACTAGTTTCAGGAGCTCAACCCATGAATCTCAGAGAACAACTTATCGACCGACAGCGTGAAGGTCTCAAAAAGTTTGATGAAGTGGATGATTACTGAAGAGTAGTCGGGGATTTGGTTTATTTTCAAGTTGACCATCACTCACATTTGATCACAGCTCTAATGAGGGCGAAACTCGAGTCTAGTGCTTCTTTTCGAAAGTGGCTGGCTGGAAAGTCTATTTGAATGCGAAGGTTGCGATCAAATGTGAGTGATGGTTAACTTGAAAAAGAAGTTTAGCTTGACCACACACTGGTAGATATGAATCAACCCTTGGGTAACTTCAGGCCATTCTTCAAGCCAGCCGTTCATTCAGCGTGACAATTAGATTATAAAGTTTGGACTACCTAACGGAATAACACACTCTGACGAACAGTTGATGAAGCGTCTACCACTTAACCCACAAAGTTAGAAAAACAAGTGGGCATCAAAATTAGCAGTCGGAGCTAACTAACCAATCGACATCAACAAATTCTCACTATCCTGTTCTAGTTCTATCTGTTGTTCGCCAGTCACACAGTGTATTTCAGAAGTGAATCATGAACACTTGACCAAGATAGCCACACAAGCGAATACGCAAGTTCATTTTGAACGCTGTCGGGTTCCACAAGAAAGTTGACAATCATTTCACAAAAACCAAATTAACATCCTGTGTAATATTCCATTATCCAAACCCGCCACTACCCTAAGTGGCTCGCTATATTTCTTTATAGGACAAGTGCCAGTACATTTTGTATTATTGTTATAAACCAGTGAAAACTATGAAGTGAACAACGTTCACGGTTGATAATCAGAAAAATCTTTTAGCCAAACTATTTTGGGAAGAAGTACTAAACTCGAGTTTCATTCTGGTTAGAATTTGTCAGTTGTATATTTCCTTACAGCAGCCTAGAGTTGAACTTGGGTTGCTGCTTTACTTAGATGGTCATGGTTATCACTACACCACTGACTTCTCATTAGACATAACTGAATTACACGTATAAGCTGGGCTGTTCAGTTACCTTTGCGTAATGTTCAGGTTATCCAATTGCCTTCAGAAGAGACGCAGAAGCCGACCTGTTGAAGAGTAGGACTTCACAAGCAAGTTAAAGATAGTGAATTGCGCCACTAATAAGTAGTGTGACATCTGTTAATTTATGGTTAACTTAATTGTATAGGCATGCTGTTCCTGTCCCTGGTTCAAGTCTATCAGAAACTGGGGGTTTTCTTAACTCTAAATTACAGATTTCGTTGAAGTTTACAAGGAGCATCCTTTTAGCCACTAGCAAATTTATTTACTACAAAGTTAGCGGCTGGTCACATATTTCGCATTCATAAAGACATCCCCGGCAACCTCACAAACTAAAAGGTTAGACTCGACATTTTTGTCATGCCCTACGATTCTGTACCCAGTTCAGTTTACCGGAGGTTCAACTTTCATTCATGGAACTATTGACAAGTATCAATTAAGGTGAAACTTGTGTACTATCCTTCTTTTCACAGACGGTTGATTTAAAAACCCGTCTGAATACGACAGCTGCGATCAGCTGGGAACTGTGTTTAATTTATAAGCTAAGATGGTTGGAATAGTCTGTTCATAATTCATAATACGTTTGTATAAACTCTCTTATGACTGCAATTAACATACTCGACACTACCACAGCAGCCAGCTGATGTGTTTGGCAACATCACCAGAATACAGTTTCCTGTGTCTTGTACAATGTTGGATTCATTTCTGTGTTCGCCGTTTCAGGTCACAAAGCTTTTACGCCAAACGCTTCTTCATCCGTAGTATCGCCTACAGACATTATTCACCTGAGATTCCCATGTTTCATATTCGCATGCTGCTTGGAGTGTGAAATAGTTTTCACACACCAACCAGACTACAGATTACAACGGCGTAAGAACGAGAAATGCGAACAATAAATAATCAGGAAAAACAAAACGTGAATGTGAATCATCGAACCACTTGATGTACCTGTTGTGTTGAACATTTTAGAAGGAGAAAAGGCACTTGGAGAAAACAGCGATGGTGATTCGCACATTTCTTCCGAACAGTATTACACACTAAACCAGTGGCATGTCTACCAGTGAATCATCAGAGACTTTTATACACAATACCTCAAAAACAAGTTGTTGCCTTTATCGGCAGGAAGCAAGGCTAACATGGTTCTAAACTCTCCCAGTTTTCTAGATCCCGTACTTGGTTTGCGGTACCAATTCACACAGGCTACTATGCTAACACAATCGACTATACTCGAATAGAAAAGTGAAATACGTCGTTCATATTCAATTCGAACGTTTAGACACAGCTGAACTCTGCAAATGTATCATTTAAAACACAGCAACGGAGCTGGTTGATCAGTACTAACTAACAGTAATTCCTCTCGTCTGACTCGTGTATGAAACTCAGCTGTTCTGTCGGCTAAATATCATTATCATCTTAACTGTTCGTTCAGATAAAATGTCATATGGGTAGTATTCAGCTCTTCTGTTCCTCAAGAAATGTACTACATTATTCAATTTGTTGATCGATGGTCCAATAGATCAGGCAAAGTTTGTTTAGCAGACACGTCAGATGATTTATTACCCGTTGATCATCAGAATGTACTACATAAAAGCGCCCCAGTAGTTGAAGTGCTGATTCATTAAGACCTCAATTTCAGTCATTTTTTCACGACTGTTTCACGAGGGTATTTTTTCCGGGGTTATGTTTTTGCAAAGCGTTTCCATCTAGGCAACTTATTAACACATGGTTTTTTGTTTTGTTTATGCGAAGCCGGAGGCCATGGAACAATACACAGTATACCTGATCCATTTGGATGCGCTGGTAAAACATGTGACGAAGTTAAACGGTGCCGAATCCGAAGTGTTGTTCTCCATTTCTGACCCTATTCCTGACTTGTCAACAACCGCGGATGGCTCAGAAATCACCGTAGCTCCATGGCTCAAACGATCTAACATATCATTTCGTTATTTGCTCGAACTGGCGGACCTTCCCAGACTACGTTTGACAGCTTATCGTGGACTGTTACGGGACGTAGCACGATATACTGCGCGATCAGGAGCAGACACAGAACAACTGGAAATGGCGATGACATGTTTCGCACGTGCTATCCGTCGTGCAGAAGAAAGTACAAATTTGTGGGCTCTACTCCATACATCGAGTTCAACGGATCATACTGAGTGGCATTTGTGCTATCACAATGAACACACGGGTAGTTTGTTGCCTCCCGCACTCATTCGTTTGGTGAGTGACCATTTCAGAGAAATCTACTGATGCTAGCAGATTCGCCACATGTTGTTTGTTTGGAGTGAATGTACTCTTGCCTAACTGTTTAGAAGTGCGTTCTGTGGAAGCTGCTTTCCATTATGGCAGTTTCTGCAATCAGTCTAACACACGTCGAAGTACTGCACCATTTTGAACGAATCTGGAAATTTTCATCAACTAAAGACTGTGTCTCCTCTCGAGACGATTGGGCAACCTGATCATTGTTCACAAGCCAGAGTGGTTGAGCGTTCAGATTTGATCATTCGGTCGTGCCTAACGTGAGGTCAATGGCACGCGCGGTGGTCAACACGGTTGCCTCATGATTGGAATGGTCGGAGTTCAAATCCCGGCCGTGCCAGCAAGCATATGCACTACTGATGAGCTCTATTGAGAGCGAAACTCGAGTCTAGTGCTTCTTTTCGAAAGAGGCTGACTGCAAAGTCTATCTGAATGCGGAATGCTGCGTTCAAATGTGAGTGATGGTCAACTTGAAAATAACGACGTGTTATGGGTTAGACCATGGTGAAACGAGGACACAGGGAGACAGAAAGTTGTTCGAAACTACTGGAGTTTCCTGAACGCTACCAGCTTTAGTTGTTCTGCCCAGATCAGCTGAGCTGTTCAACTGTAAACCTTGTACTATGTCAACCGTTGTCTGAGATATCCTCACCGATTAGAATAAGGGACAATGAAATAGGGAATAATTACATTCCTATTGGTGTCTGATTCCCAGACGACCAACCTACGTGAGCAGTAGTCACACGGGTGCCTAGATGAACGGTTGGATGGACATCCCGAGCCACGTCGATACAGTATAGTATATTGGTCAACATTTTCATACCACGTGCACCTGGATCGCAGTTTAAACTCCACAGATCAAACTAGACTGAAAATGAGGGTGTAAGAAGCGTCATTCTATCTTATTTGATTTAAGATGCACTGAAATCGCGTTTGCTTGTCGGGAGATCATTTTCATTGTGCTGGATGTCAGTTTAAGTTCCCTCTGGGTGTTTTCATTGGTGATGTTTTATATCTCCAGAGTTGTTGAACAATGAATTACATTGACGGCCGTTTTAGCTGAGTTGACTCAACAAGCACTTGGAGCATGTGGAATATATTTTGGCGATGAAAATGATAGACTTGACTCAGATATAAGGAACATACCCATTTTGGATAACACACCGATGATGTTGGTGTGTGGCACTGAGCTTTTGTTAACCCAGCTCGGTTGCAACATCTGTTTAAGTCTCCAGGTAGTATTGGAAATTTGGTACGATACACCCATTTACACTCTTTGATAAGACCGTATTAGACAGGCACCCTGTACCATCTTGAGCTTAAAAAACGATACCCAGACGACAGAAAGTTATATCACAACAAAACTCGAAGTAGGCCAGTAGTAAATGTCTGCCTGATTGTGACGTCATGGACTGACGCAATCGATGTTTGAATTGAAGAGAGTGTAGTGATTATATGCATAAATGGAAGATTATCCAAAGAACAAATACAGAATCACTTACGGTCTGATTTTCAGCCACCGATAAGAACGAACTTATTGTCCCCCCCCAGTGTGACACAAGCAAAGACTAACTGATCGCTATGGTTCATGCTAACCATATTGCAAAATAATGATTCAATCGCTCCGTTACATACAACAGTTAGAGGCCCCTTGATCGGTCATTACTATACATGGTGAACAGTGTTCGCCACATGTCTTAATTGATTTTCAGGTACATCGACATGTTGCGACTTCCAAGAGAGTTACCGGGTTAAAATGTCATTATATGTGACTCTATAGTTTGATTCGTGATACACGCAAACGGACGGAAAATGCATTTGAAACTGTTTCAATGTTCCCCGTGGTTAGCTAATAAATTGTCCGTTTTTTGTGATAGTTCACACTTGTTTTTGGCTGACAGCCAAAACGTTGAATACTGTTCAGTCGCACAAAACACTTTTCGTTCATTTTTCCTATATGATTAGCTGATCACAACGTGTTCTCAGTCGAGTTATCACTTGCAACCGATGCCCTGTACGCACTTAGTTGGTTTAGGTAGGCATACTCCATCGCAGTTTGTCAATATATAGTTTCACCGGGGGTTTTTGCTCGTAACACGATTCGAACCATGTCCAGACTGCAGATTAAGTTTAAACAAAGAAGAAATGGACAGAATGCTATCGGTCTGAAGTTTACTTTTCTGTCCAAAGGGTTACTGGCATCAAGGATAGATTGTTACATAATTTGGCAATTACTCCACACAAATTGGTCATGGAGGACAAAAACACTCAGTTGTATGTAGTGATCCATACCCACTCAACTAGACACTAAACTCGGCTTCAAACATCCGCCCACCTTGCAATCCATCCATCTGCTCCGACTTGCAAAGTGAGTAACAATCGTGTCACCACTTCGTTCACACGCGTACAGTCTACTGCTTATAGATCTACATTATTGTCAATGCTCCTTTATGTCCACTCACACAGGCACGATCAATAACTGAAATCCGCTCTACTCCAAATCTGCATAGCGCCTGCTATTCCCAGTTCGATCACAGTTCGGAAGTAAATCGCTGGACTTGGAGTAAGCCACAAATAATCAGCCAGAAAACGTTGGTAGCAAACAGCTAACCACAAGAGCTTGCCGATTTTCTTAACAGGGTAGGAAAAATAAAAGCTTAGTGTATTTAGACGAGATGATTCATAACTTAGCATTCAAAAATATTCACCTAACAACAGCCATACGTCACGTAATAAATTTTCGATTATGGAGCACACGTCAGATAAGCGTAACACATGACGTAACATTTAATTCAGTCCCTCCTACCAATATACCTGCCATTACTGCGACATTCACATGCGCAAGAGGAACAGAGTTTTATGATTCCGGGACCGAAACACTCCTCAAAACGGTTCCAAAAGTCACTGATACATTGAAATAAACGAACGTAATAGGAAAACGAGAAACGCGCCATCGTCAATCGTTCAGCATAACTAATCAGCAAGTCGTAATACTGATCCATACTCTCTGTTTACCGTGTTCATACGTAACCCCAGGTTGTCTATATTCAAGAAGGCTATGTTGATCAGATTGTATCGACCAACATTGTGCGTTCATGAATAGTTCTGAGTAGACTAACTGTTTATGATAGACTAGCCAGGTTTCCCGAAATTCGCCACTAGAGGAAGTATGAACCGTGTAGTATGTGGCTTTTAGCCCAGAAAGTTCTCTTTTTCAGCTAATGGTTGAATATCTGCTCACCTCTGAGTGAAAAGTGTTGTGATTTGTTGTTCTGTGTCGTCTTCATGATACCTGTTGGGCGCAAATCACCGGCCCAGTCACCATTATCTCGTCCAATCCCGTCAGTGGTCCTCATCAGACCACCTACAATTTCACCGTGCTGACAAAGACAGAAGAACTGTTGATAAGCAGTAGGCGGTATTTGTTGATATAAGTTGCATATCACTCACAAATACTGGCAGGTTCCTCATTCCTATAGAAATTTTCACAAACCCCTTTAGAAACAAGCACTATACTAGAACTGCGTTCTTGTTGGTGCTTGTGAATAAAACATATCTTTGCTGTGGCCGGGCTTCAAATCCGGTAACGCGTTCTTGAGACAAACGCCGCAAGCAAATCAGGTTAGGGACGATTGACTTATCGTAAGCAAACGCTGAGCCACATTCCTTGCAAGTAATGCTCACACCGTCCGATCACCTCAACAGTGACTATATTGTCAGCTCTGCTCGATGTCCCCACGGTTAGGGTTTCCTTCTCACTGAGGATCATAGAAATGTTTCAAATTTTTTGATGATATTTTGATTACTAATGAGTAGTAGGATATTTAGCTTGATATAATTTGGGCAATATTTCTCTCGAGCAGATTTCGCTGCATCCAGTCACAGTGTTGCAGTCTGAGAGTTTATATTGTGAATTTCAATAGACATTGTGGTGTCAAATAACAAAATCAAAAACCATACACACAAACACATCAGTGCACATCAGGACAATCTGACAATGATGGTTGGGAACAGTGGTGGTGTTGTTTGTACCTCAGGTTGATGGTTTTGGTATTGATATGTTCGCGTATATATACGCTGAAACACTTACGCACTGATCGTGTCACCTTGCCTGGTGATGAAACGTTTGCAACCTAAATGCCAAGATCGGCGAACATATCAATATCAAAACAATCTGATACTGGTGAACAAGTCTTTCTGTACGTAGAGAGTGACTTTCATTTGTTAATTGCTACTGCCTCCATGAACCAGAGAGACCTTCGACTCTTTGTTGCACGGCATGTCCTAAAGACCCTCTCCAGGTCTAACTGGGGTTGTCATGTGAGTAGATGTCGAGCCACCGATGACCCAGGTTCTTTATGACTTACCACATCCCGACCTACTCGAGGCATTTTGGTATCCACGAGTTTTTTTTTCAGACTCAGATTAGAATATGTTCGTTGGCTCACATACGTAATTACTGCTCCGTTCTGCCTACGTTAGTAGTCTGGCCCTCAGACGAAAATTAATAAATTGCTTCCGATTCGGCTCTTTGGTTACGTTACGCAACAAAACGTCAGAGGCTCTTCCGGTTTACTTAGGCGGTAGCAACTAACAATTGGAAGCCACCCCTCCGCACGCAGAAAGTCTTGTCCTTTTAACCGGTGTGCACTAATGCGTGCACGTGTTTTTGTTGAGTTTGTTGTTTAACTTCGCAATTTCGATTGAAATTTGCTATATAAACTCGTAGACTGTAGCGTGTATCTGAAGAGGTGCAGCGAAATGCGCTTGAGAGATACATTATGCAAAAAACTGCTTCCGACGTCCCTGATCAATTTTTTTATCTGAAAAAGCCGTTTTGTTGACCTCTTATGAACGTTGCTTACAATTCTAATCGAAAAAGAGCTGACTGTAAGGTCTGTGAGAATGCGGAAGCTAAAACCAATTGAGAATGGAGTTTAATGTTTACAGTCACATTTTCCAACCGACTAACATGTGAGAGGAGGACTAGGCTGATGAACGATCTGATGATGACATGAGCTACCCGACTCTACACGGTGGTGTTGAGTTGGTCTGTACATGGTTTACTAGCCGGTCCACTGTACAAAGTGAACTGAATTATAGTTATCACAGAGTCAACTGCTCGAGCCACATGAACTTAGGGCAGGAGCATTACCTTGCAATTCCGTTCAGTTTGAGTACCAGTTGGTCCATCAGTCATGTAGAAAAGCATTCAAATGCTTTCATAATAATATGTGCTTACCTTGGCCTGCTCGATTTGATGATGAGAGTGCAAGCACGACCGCGGCTAAGTCTCATGCTTTCGACGATCTGACAGCAGATAGCACACCGCGGTGCTGTTCAACAACGCATAAAAAAGCGCTTATACACTAATCTTCACCAAATGTCAATCAAATCTACAGGATGGGGTACGGGACCACAACGCGGAGCTTTTCAAAGTAGATTCGTGTCGACCGCATAGCTTGTTTGGTTGCCTAATACTCTGGTTAGGATGTACGGTCGGCCACAGTTGTGATGGTCGTTTCGGTTAGCTAGGCAAACGATTGGTCAAAATAGGTACGATATTCATCAAAAAACACCCAGGCGGTTTAAAGGCAAACATTTGTGCTATAATATCAGGTTTATGCCGACTGGATGATAATAACTGCCCCTGTGCACTCTTGATTCGCACTGTCTGAGCGTTGAAAATCACAATGTTCATCTTTTACAAATAATGTGTGAATAATTAACTAAAGAAACGTTAAAATCACACATTGTATGTCGTCATGTTGTGATAATAGATTGAATAGAAAGTATCTTACGTTCTAGCGTAGGCTCGCAAATGTACTGGTTGTCAGCAGGTGCTGGATACCCGATAGTACGGAATGTTTCATTCCAATATGTTAATAAAAGACCAGAATGAGAAGATTAACAAAGAGTGAACGTTTGTTAAAACCGTTTGAATCCTTATTTTTGCTGGATCCAATTCATCACACACACACACACACACACACAAACAAATACTGCGGGATGTTAACACTTACTTTATTCCGACCGGACGCACACATGAAGTCACTGGTCCCGATATAACGAGGGTATGACAACTATACCTTTTCCAGCATCCAACTAAGTCCAAGCAAGGCGACATGGTTTACTCCCTGCTTCTGGCGGGACAGTACTGTATTCTGAAGAAGTCACTCAGTGTCTGTTTCTCACTCTACTCATATGCACACTAGCCGCGCGATCATGTTCGACGTTGAAACTCAGCTAACCTCTTTGGGACAGCTTAAATTGAAATCGAGACGTTAAACTAGAAAATGTATAGAGCGACAACTAAACCTGGTGCACATTCTTAAAAATAATGAAAGTTACCCAATAGTATTACCGATTAAGCAACAGCCTATACCCACATAAAAATTATCGATATAGTTTGATCTGCACAATTTACGTGAATATGGACAGCTTCCGGTTCCAAATGTATACCGACACGTTGAAAGACGTGAGTGAACCGACAAAGTCACTGAACTATATGATTTGTTCATCAGCTCAGACGTCAGCTACCAGCCTGGAAATTGTGTTGTTCATGTATCTCGCGGAATCACCTGCACCGGCAGCATTCAGATATGGATTTCAACGTTTTGTCACAAATTCCGACCAAGTCAACCATAATCACTGTTTTCATATTTTTTGTGTGTTGTAATTAGCCTGATGATCAAAACACAAAACAAGTCTTCTTCGCTATTCTGTCGTTCTCAACCATGGAAGAATTGTGAGCAGCAATACCTCCAGGAACACGAAAAAAGGCTCTAGAGAGTGCAGTTTTTCCGCTGTACTCGTGTAGCATTTTGCAAGAGAGACTTCTTAACCTAAAAACATTGAATAACTGCCAGTGACCTCTTAAACTACCTGTCACGTCGACCTCGTTGGTAAGAGTGGAACCAAGACAATACGACGTTTGACCCACCTGCCACTTCGTACGGTCCTGAACATATAGGTATAGTCCAGCTTTCACTACTACCTTGAAGAACTTTCCGGCGTGGGAATACGTCGCAGTATCACCTAAACGGTTCGTGAAGTCCAGCTGCGGCCTGTCAAAATTTTCTAGCATTGATGTTTGAGGATGACGTTAAGATGGTAATCTATGTACGGCCTTGTATAAGGTCATGCAGGCACCCTTTCCGTGTAAAGGCAATTTATACATTACACAGCCAAACGAGAGAAGCACGGATTGACGTTAATTACTTCTCAGACTGATTCCGGAAGATGCAGCTTGTCATAAGCACCTAGTGTCTTTAAGTGCAAGCCCAATCAAAGAGCCAGATCAACATACCGATTCTTCTATCATTGTGAAGCATTATCGTGCCAGTTTGCCAACCCGTAGTTCCTTCTTACACCAGGTCTTGGTGGTTCCTACCATAAATTGGTTTTATAGTGAACAGAGATCTTGGAGTTCGCCCAACTCATCAAATAATGCAGCTATCTTAGTATTGAAAGGTGCCAGAGGGTAGCGTCTCACCCTACAGTAAGCATAGCAGATGGATGAACTTGAGATTCGTTGAGTGATAAGAGCACAGTCAGTTTGTTGTGGCCTTGAGAACGTCATCCCCTAATGGAATGGCAGCGAGTTGAGATTCTTCTATACCCCTGAACTAAATTCATTATCTGCATGAGTGTTAGCTGGAACTTCTTCACACTGATTAATAACCGTGTCCGGTCTCATCAGTGACCTACCACCGTTTCCACAACCCGAGTAATTCATGTCATCAATGCAAAGCACTTGCCTTCCTAATAAAGTCTAGCTGTGAGAAAAGTTCTTGACGCTGAAGCAGGAACACCCATTATTAAACAAGAACGGGTAAGGATAAATCAAATCGCCGCACACTATTCGAAAACATATTGCTGTTACAGAAAATGGACGTCATAATTGATTGGAAACATTTTCCACTTCCCCCAATACGGTCGAATGGATAAAAAATTAGCTCGACTTACTCACAATCAACGAGTAGTGGAGTTATCAATCACCAAATAATTAGTTCCCGGGCCCCTTCCTGGCGCACACGGGTTATTGTACTCGTTAAAAACAAGAAATCCTGGACTTACTCACATTTACACTATCTTGGGTTTCATGCGATCTGAATCGGACGACGTATATATTTTGTTGAATTTCACAACCCTACAAACTGGGTACTGATCGAAATAAAACCTTCCATCATCCATACATTGACTACACAAAATCTGTAGATCATGCCACGAAAGCTGTCAATTAGAAACATTGCCAAGAAGCCGTTTTTCATCTAACATATCTTACAAATGATCAATTACAGAAATGTGAACTATTTAGCCAACTGGTACAACTGGGGTTCAAATGATTTGGCTGGTACGGATTACAGCACCTACATTCGGTTCAAATTCGGACCAACGCTCCGAATTATTTCAAAATAAGGCAACACAGTCTAGTTTCAATTTTTTCAAGGCTCCTCTGTAGTGCCTATGTCTGTCAGGACCGAGATATGAAATCCGGCTATATTCTGCTGACTTCCGTGTTGGTCACCGTATACCTCAAATCACGTTAGACAGCACTGCAACAGCTAAGCGCCCAAACATATTCTCACATGGATAGTCCTCAGGCCGCTTATTCCTATTTAACATTGTTGTGCTAATATGTTATCCCTCAGTTTCAATGCTACCTGGTTGTTTGTATGTTTTTGATGGGATGTAAATTGAAGGAAACATCAAAATCTTAAGCTGTTAACTCAGGCCCCACAGTGAACTCTGAGAATAAATAAACAGCCTGTTTTTCGTGAATATCATGAGTGGGAGCAACCGATATGGACTTTTTAAAGAACCGGTGATAAACATGGCAGTCTTACAAGTCGTTATTTTATCGCCAAATACAATCCATAGAAAAAGGCATTAGTGTACTCCATAGTAGTCCTGGCTATTCAGTAGTCAATGCTAGACGGTGTACTGCTTTTTAATTAGAAAATACACATATTCTCCTCTCTGTCTCATGCAAAGGATCCATTCTGATTTGTGTGTATGTGTGTGTGTGGATTCTGTAGTGATTACTTTGCAGGAGCCACAGTGACATACATATTACCACATAACAACCTGTAAGCTATCTCTTATTCATAGTAAATACACGCATCTCCAATTTATATGGTATGATCCACAGTTAAAAAAAAACAGTTTACCTATGTGTTTTAATAAGGATCATCGACTGCTTAATATGCGGTTGAAAAAACTGTCTTCACAGTCAGCTGAAATTTTCCAGTTCGAATCAATGGATCGCTGACCTCATGATGTCAATTCATCTGAGAAATACAGAAGAATTACTCCCAAATATCACTATATCACTAGGATGAGCGATAGTTCTCGTTGCTTATTGAAATTTACGTTTAATATCAGGCCTGTGGTGAACATAGTTTGGCAAACCTAATCATACATTTACACCAGCGAAGCCTCAAACATTATCCCAGACAATGCTCAAATCTGATAGTACACAAGTGTTTTCAATCAGCTGGTTTGTGGAAATCCGGTACGTGTTCATGCCTAAAGCGGTAGCCTATAGTTCTTTATATCCACTAGCGTCGATCAACCTCGGGTTATCCCACATCAAACTATGCATCATCTTTGAGTGGTTGTACCTTCTTCCAGCGGAATGATGCGTCTATCCAAACATACTACTCCCAAAGTAGTTGATATCAACTACTAGCTGCAGTTGAAAAGCAATCGAAAAAGATTTATAAGGGTGTAGTAGGCATACCTGTTTATTTTGCATCCGTGTACGAAACTAAATTGAAATTGATGCCGTACATATTTCCATACATATATTCTAGGTCGTTCTGGTGGGTAGCTTTGCTAGTGTGGATTTTGTGCTTCGATCTGCTCTACTAGTGTGCTGTTACGATAACGGACATTCAAAGTGGACTGTGAAAAACACGTTTACCCTATGATTAATTTGGTTTGAGTTCACCAGAAGAGTTAAAAAACGCTGGGGAAGATTAATTATCAAACTTTACTTGATCCCCCGTCTCCTATCGGCTCAACTAGTTGAAAATTCGATAACGAAAGCTTTTAGCCACGAAGATAAGCTTAATTTATTAAATGAAAAATAAGATTTGGATTATGGGTTGACCTGTGAATGTTGCAATATGTCGTTCTGGTATTGATTCGAGCAATTCGAGCACTCATATACACTCTGATCACAAGCTTCTCACTACCAAAGTTGATAGGATATTTAATATTTCCTCCGGGTGACCAAACGTGATCAACTTTCAATACGATCAAGAAGTCGTCGTAAAGGCATTCGTCTTTTTATTTTCTCGGATATATTGCAGCTTGTAAAGTTTGGTTTTTGGAGGAGTACGCAATAGCACAAAACGATGTTTCATGCAGTGGTTCTCATAGGTAAAGGAATACCAAAACAGCATTAATCAGAAAACGTAAAAGGATTACGACGGCTTAGCACCACCGGCTTTCAAGCTCATCTATTCCATCTGCGATTTAATTGATGGGGTTGACTGTGGGACCAATAATGAGTACATCATCTCCATTGTGGACTGGATGAACAATGCGCACTAATCGTCCTCAGTTCAAGGTCAGTTACTAGATTCTACTGAACGGTAGTTCAACCATGCCAATCAGGACAGCTTCCAGAGCCTTAGAAGTAGGATATGCTCACTTAATAAACTATGGTAATAAGCAAGGGACAGACTGTCAACAGTTTAAACAATTCTGGTGATCGGTAGTGTAGTCAGTACCATTACAAAACACTTTCTACAGACCGGGCACCCAGTGGACCCGAGGGCCGCCTTCACAGTGTTATTTAGGCCCAAACTGAAGCAGGCTCTCAATATTGCGGAAGCTGTCAAAATACATCTGCTGAATCCCAATTTATGCGCCCAGAAACAGTTGGTGGCTAGCCCTTTGTTATGGTGGTAAGAATACAACTGGTACCATATGATTCCATTTTACCCCCGTATTTCTCCAAAGCCCGAATTTTTAGACCGATATGTTTTTTTCATACAATTTAACGACTGCTGATCATATAAGTTGTATTACTGATGAGTAGTGCGACAGATTTATGAGTTCAGGTGAGACCCAACTGTGAAAAGTTAGGGATTCGGTTGGATTCGAACCAGCGACAGACACAGCATGCGTGAACGCGGTAAGTGCTCTCCAGATGAGCTACGAAGCCACACCAGGAGCTCGGAAGTTGCACATTCGGACCCTGTTACCCACCCGTGCCATTATTTCATATTGAATCCACCAAATGATTCTGTGCTCAGTAGTGGCGTCGGTGGATTCCAGCGTGAACTGTTTGAGAAATGCTGCCGGGGCAGTCGATCCCCTGAATCATTTGGTGGATTCCATATGAGACAGTGGGACGGGTGGGTAACAGATTCCAAATGTGAAACTTCCGAGCTCCTGGTATGGCTTCGTAGCTCATCTGGAGAGCACTTGCCGCGTTCAGGCATGCTGTTTCTGTCGCTGGTTCGAATCCAGCCGAAGCCCTGACTTTTCACAGTTGGGTCTCATCTAAAATATATTGATATGTATATCTTAAACTGAGCACAAAGGAAAAAGATATACGTGAACACATATAGTGTTATCTAATGTGGTACAATAGGTAGAATAATGAAAATTTTAGATAACAATTCACTTACGACCAGGTTTACAAATGTGTATAACAGTGTGGCGGAAATACATGATAAAGTATCCAGTTAATCCGGGCGGCATCATAAGTAGTACGTTACTGTCCCTCACATAAACAAACTTGGTACACTGCAGTAACAATGGGAATACGAGTAACAGGGTCAGATGCAGTTCAGCTGTTAACGGCCGATTTTTTACTGATAAGAATCAAATACGTATTAAAGTATCAGACAGCTGCGAATAAGAAACCGATGAGTCACGTTAAATTTGGAGACAAAAAAATTCACTTCCGCAATAAAAAATAGAGTGGAAATTAAATGTGAAAATGAACTTCACACACTCCGTGCATGAAAAAATAAGTGGTTGCCGCAGATCGCGTTTGTCAAAGTTCAGCAACCGAGCTGCTGCCTCAGTCCAGTCTCACCACAAATGTTCAACCTCACTACTGCCGTTTATGGGATCATAGGTTATGTGTCTCTCTCCGATCAGTGCAAGCACAATTGTGCGACCTCTCTACTGTCAGCAAGGAAACCGTGCTCACGTTTGGCAACTAACCACAACCAGGAGCACATGTGAGTATGTGCCAACACATCAGTCATGCGTAGAAGAAAACTAACTTGAATGACGATGTATACAACTGTACACGCGCCATGTAATTCACTTTAGAGCAAGTGAGCGCATCAGTCGCATCATGAGTATGAATACAAGTAAGGTCATACAAGTGCTGAAAAATACAGTGTGCAAATTTTGTGGTAGAAACTGTTGGTATCGTCAATATCCACTTTTACTGAGGGTTGATCATATTCTGCCGTACCCAATTTACGCCACTACATTCGGCTAAGATATATCTTACCATTCAAAATCAGCCATCGTTTAGGATAAGGCGGCACGGCAACTAATCATCACGAGTAAAAGGTTTATCCTTAGTTTCGATTCACACATACCTCATCGTCCTACGGTGCGATCTGCAATTTGATTGCTCATTATATCGTCCATGAACTGTTCAAGTAAAGAGATGTAAATAACGCTGTTGTCCATTTCGTATGTAAACCGTTTTATAACTCTCTCCTCAGACGGACTTACAAACAAACGTGAGAAATACTCTTGAACCGGATGAATCCAACACACAATCTGGACGCCTGGTCTTGCTCCCAAACCACTTAGTTTTCCTGTCTGCTTCCTCGCGACCAGATGGATCACAACTCTGGAATATGGCGTGGGAATTCAAAGTAAGTCAACTAAAATAGTACGTCAAAAAGAAAGTTTATCACAGTTCCCGATTACTTGTATTTAGCTTGAAATTATGAGCTTGATAACAACAAGTAATATGGCAGATTTAATTATTTCAAATACAGGAGAATTACGGTGAGTTAAGGCTGTTGCCGGATTCAGACCAGTGAGAGAAACAGAATGGATGAACGAAGCTACCTTCAAACTTTAACTGGTGCACATGTGTCGCGTTCTGGCATGCTGATTCTCTATCGGGTGTGAATGAAGCGAAAACCGACATTGTTCACAATTGGATTTCCCCAAAAATAAAAATATTCTGCATAGAGTATCACGCTATTTATAAAACGTTAGTAGTGAACATTTGAACATTTCAAATTTATTTTACGGCTAGACTGCTTCAGCCGAGCGACGACAATCTCTTCTTTCAACCAGACCATTCGGTTGGGTCTGCGCTTTGCTTCAAAAATGAAATAGGTCCCTCCCAAAACACCCGGAATCTTGATCTTCTCAGAGTTTCACTGTTCAAGCAGCTGACAAACGGGATCATTATCCTTCTCTTTGAATACCTCATACCGTTCTGCTTACCGTCCCGCAGCACAAAACTGTTTATGAATGTGTAGAAAATCAATCCACCCTTGTCGTGTTTGCTCTCAGTACCGGCAAATGAGACTCGATTAATGCTAACACTGTCTCAATTGTTTTTTTCAGCTAAAGAGTATAGGTTGGTGTTAACGTCTATCGGAATGTGAAAGGCTATATGTTAACTGCTCTGTAACTGTTATATGCTGGTTACTGAGCTATCTACTTGGATGAACTTTAGTACAATTTTCATTGTGCATGCCGAATTTCTCATTACCCGTGCGTACCGCTGACTCTTAGTTGCCCTCCTGCTTTCTAAGACCGGCAGCAACCACACATTCAGCCAGTTAACTACAACGTCAAGTTATCACCGCTACCTAACTAAATAGCTTCCAGTTTCTCCTCCAGTGTTGAGTATTTTCAGTAAGTTCCGTGTGAAATAACCGGATAATGAACAAATTTCGAGTGCTGCAAATCAATGGGAACAGACATTACTACCATTCTTGAAGCTGGTGATGCATCCTTAGGGCTAAGCGCAATTTCCATTGAGTAGTCGAAAACCTAATTGTTATGGAACATTCATCTTCGCCTATGAATGGTGTAGCATGCATCCTACACACGGCAACTGAATGACTGGTCTTCGAGCCATGAAGTCGGGGGACTCGAATCGACTATCGAAACGTGTATATGCACTATGTGTGGCGCATTATAAAGGCAAATAACGATGCACTACTGCTAACGGATGCTGGTGCACTTCAGCCGTGTAAAATAGTGTTCACTCGTCGTTCTACATTTTCAAATAACCTGTAATGGATTCCGTTTAATATTCTATTTCTCAGACCAACCAGCTTTTACGGTTAAGACGCAATGTTACCATTTGGTCATAGCATAAGTTGGTTTAGGTGGTAACCGCATCATATTCACCCTGAATTTTGCCTCAAGGCTTAAAGACGCTTCGCGGTATATGCCATGGCAAAAACGGGACAAAAGTTTGGGCCAGAATAACAAAAGCACGTGGGTCGTTTCTGTGCACACACCACCACAGTAACTTTCACCCTTTCTGGTTCCAGATGACTCGAAATAGGACTGCACTGCTCAGGTTTCATGAAATTGGCAGCAACACAAAAATAACTTGAAATACTATGGTGAATGTGATGAAACAATTATGGAAGTGATTCCAGTAAGGATCACGGCCTTCCAATGCCATGCAATTTTTATAACAATGTCACTGCACAGATGAGCATTTGATGTGGCCAAACACGGCAGAACTCATCCAAGAGGCTTCTGATATATTTCTAACCCGCCCAGAGAACAGGGAGAACAAAGATTCCCTGAGATTCAGGTCAGTTGATGTCCGAATGCCAACATCGCATGCATCGTGCACTCGACCACACGTCAAGCCAGAGCGAGAACACACATTGCTCTATGCCAACACAACCAGGGTCAACGCATGTACGATCGATAACGTTGTCTGTCCATGTGGTGATTGCAGTAACCTCCAACAGCCTCTCTCTGAAGCAGGCAAATGCCACGGCCAACTTAACATAAATTTGTTGACTAAAGATCTAACTGGATAGCGTGTCTACCAATACAATGAGACGTCCCAAATCGTTCTGCCTAGGTGTGTGACCAGACATGAAAGTTGTTTCGAGCGACCGAACACTCGGTCGCCACTTCCATCTGGTGTCGGCCAGCCGGATATCGTAAAGTTTTAATCCATATTACTGTGAAGCAACTGACGATCCTACTCCAACACCGTTTACCAATCGCAATGTCTACGCCGGCGTTGCTTTACACCCTCGTCACCACGAGCAGGATGATAACGATACCTTAGTTGTCCCAGACGTCGTGCGAGACGAAAGGTTCCGGTTTAGCCTCGTCGACGATTTGCAACATTCAGAAAAAGACATTGTTGCATAAAAGCCACATTGAATCGAAACCAGATTATGTGAAGGTGAGCGCTATCTTGTGCTACATGGTATGCTCCATTTCTTAGACAATCCGGGAGTAATTGCCAGTGAAGTCAGGTTGACTGAAAATCGAAATATGGCCCGAAAGGACAATCGTACGAAGTTGCCGCAACTGTGTCAATTAAACCTAAAAGCTTTCTTTGTTTTCAACTGAAATGAAAGAAGGTCAACAATCCGGTTAACAAACTCACAACTTCTTGAACTCGTGTTACCGTAGTAACCTATTTTTGTTGTTTTTGAGAAATTGAATTAATTTACACATTTCATATGAATTTCAGTACAATATCGAAATATTCGACTCCATATATCGGTTAACATAAATTCCAGGTGGAATGGAAATTCAATACCAACCCAACCAACCCCAACTGTGTTCCATCGAATTAAAATCATTTTTAATGCCAAGTTGTCTCTTACTCTGAAATTGCTTACTCGGTTGTGCTGTCCCAGAGGAAAATGAGTGGCTTTGTCACACATTCTCACGAACCTCACCATCCACCGTTTGTGTGATACACCGTTGAGCTATCGTTGACGATTTCGTTTTGGTTAGTGGCAACAAACTTCGTTCATCACTTTCTGACGTGATTCTTTTTGCATCTTATCTCCTTTACAGCTCACGTATCTTTAAAGTAATCGAAGACACCTTTGTAAAACTAAAAATTCACTCTCCTCATTTACTCACTTAAAACACGTTACTAACGTGCCAGCCCACACATGAACCATCATATACAGATAATCAATTCAGCCAGTCCATTTGGAAGCGCAACACCAGACATGCGTACTGCTATCGTCAGATTACAACACAACGCCAATAACTTCAATATAAGCAAAACCGATTTATCGTATCCCAACGCCCAGCCACAACCTGATCGTTTAGCAAGCAGACTAGGTGGAATTGCTCCATTCTTCCTCGGCTAGAAGTTCTCAACTAGGTAGGACCTGTCATCCATTATACCTGTAAGTTCTCGAATGTAGGAGTCTGGAAAGACGAACATTTGCGAAAGGAATTGGTGTGAAGTTGATGTCACCACCATTATACTTCGAATGAACAGTCCTCAGTGTTCTTCAAATTAATGGTCCACAGGTGTGTAGAACAGCTTACTAACGATAGAAGCCATGGTAAATTATCCAGAGACCGCTAGCAGGCAAATCATCATTCAAGTATCACGCCTACGTAAACAAATTTCAGTCCCAGTGTCACGGACAGCCCGTGAACTTTCCATTAACAATCAATATCTGGAAAAAGTGATCTGTGTCTCATTGTCCGAACGAAACCACCTGAAACAGAAAGTCACGTTCGATCCACCTTTCATAATGTTCATCCAACTCGCCTACGCTACCCAGTCTTTGGTATGAGATCATACTCAATCATTTGGACCTAAACTTTTGTGCATTGTAAAAGCGTGTTGCCCCATTCATCCACGTGTTATATACGTCATAAAAATAAGTAAACTAGTAAACCAGTCTATGGACTATAATTTGTTTGAAGTTACAGAAACATGAGGTTCGTTTTAGGGTAAACACGATATGGAACAATCTGCGACGGGTGCAACTAAACTCGCCTGCATACTCTGCGAATAGAACCTAAGCTTGAGGTTCTAACACACTAGGCTCGGGAAGCAATATGAACCCACGCCCAAAGCATGGGTGACTGATGCACAATGACCAGGATTTCCTACCGATTCGACCGACTCTTCCCCCACACACCAGAGCTCATAAAGCCATGGGCCAACGGCGGACAGCGTTTATGATACGCCACCAACGCAGATGTTTACATGGTCTGGATATGCTGGGCTAGCACGCGAATTGCCGTCATGTGAATGCAAGTGACAGTAGGATCTGTCCGGTATTCAGGTCATCATGTGACGGCTGTGCCTGCTTTGGGTAGAGAAAGTTGCCTTCACTCTGTGTACCAAGCCCGCATAATTTTTCAGCGTGTAGGTTGTTTTATCTGAACTGGTATGAAGCCTGCGTGAGAATATTCCGCAGAATGGAGCGACCCTGCTGGTCGGGTATAGGAACGGACAGGACTGTTTAATTATGGGTTCAAAATTTTACGAAGTTTAGATTTACTGTTCCGTATGGAACTGTGATAATACCAGTGCTCAAAGTGAATAAAACTTTCTGGTAGCGTGTACCTTAGCTACTGAATCCGTCTAAAGCGATGCGGCTGATTTCATACTTAATATCCAGTGTGTTTCTTTGGGAAGCAAACGGCAGCCCAGCTGAACAGTTGGAAGTGTGTCCAAAAAACGATGTTATTCGTTATTGGAAACACTAGGCCCTCTATAATTATTTAACGGGCACAGCAACAAGGCAGATAGTAATTTTGCTTTAAATCGTGAGTAAGAGAAATGCATTTTAATTACAATGGATTGTAATGGGACAGGCAAAACACCGACATGAAATGCTTTATTCTCAAGCAGATTTCGCTGAATCACTACTTTCGTTTGCTGGAGACGAGTTAGAGGTATTAAATTCCAAACCACACAAGGAAGTTTAAACGCAGTATGGTTTCTATTACAATACCATCAGCGTGGCAAACAATCCTTTTTACACGCAGGAAAAGATGTGGTGGTATCTGATTACAGTTGCTTCGGTATGCAATAGCAAGCGTTTGAAGTGAATTGAAGGCAAAACACCAAATGACTTGGATGAGTCAGTCACATTTGGAATCATCGAGCGATGTTTGACGATCGATGACGATGGTTCCTTTCACGCGTCTTGAGTCAGTTTGCCGTTTTTTGAACCTCTCTATGTAAGGTTTCGATAATCCTGGTTCCAAACTGGCGCTCAACTCTGCCAACACGTTTCTATTCATAGATTATGCGCGATTTGGTGAATTAAGACGTCAGTTGTTTGACCAGGAACGTGGGCATTCCGAACATTCGGTGTGCGACTATCAGCCCTGAGGCAAAGAATGTGAAGACAACCGCTGAATTCAGGTGTTGCACAACTAATTGACACACGTTGGCTCCTTTGAACGGCAGCTGTGAAACTATCGTTTTCGACCTTGATGTTATCGTGGAAGCAACCGAGTCGTTTTTAAACCTTGAACTTTTTGTATTCCAGTTGTTGTTGTTGTTGTTGTTGTTGTTGTTGTTGTTGTTGGTGGTGGTGGTGGTGGTGGTGGTGGTGGTGGTGGTGGTGGAGCTTCTAAGTATTTGACTCGTCTGAAGTAAACACGAGTAGAGATATGGCAAAGTCTGCTGGAGCATAAATCGTGTAATATCAGTGTGAGTGTTCTATTCAAAGTCACGATACCAAACAATAATGAGAGATGACAGCCTGGTGAGTACGTCAGTCGTACTTACTTTAACAATATTAATGAAAACAAGTAGTCTGCCTAAACGATTGTTATGTATACAAGATGGATTGATGCCGTCCAGTCGACTAGGCTCCGGTGAATGCGTTTCGGCCGTCTAGACATTGTGGTGATTGAAACTGCATTAGCAAAGGAACAAAAGTCACATGTGTTTACCGTGGTTACATCAGAATGCGTTGTATTTAAAGTGAGTGGTTGGATCTGATGGTCAGTAAATGAGTGAGACTGATGCCGTAGACAAGGGGCGTTTGTGTCTGCGGTTGTCTAACAGACCACCTCCATGGAGTTTTTGTTAGCGATTTAGTACGATTGAATCCAACATTATGAGTGCAACAAATCAGTGTGATGTGAACAGTCAATGAGAAAACCGTTGAGTAACTTTAGAGAACCGCCGATCGTGCATTATAATGTTGACACCACCGGAATATTCACATCTTCCGGTCGATATTCGTTAATTCATTCATTCGTGACCTGTATTGCTTGTCTTAATTTGCTAGCTGGAGAACTTGCGTCTGGGCGCTTCGCAGTCGACGACTCACCAATCACCGTGGTTCGACGTTTGGGATATTTCAGTGGCTGAACCGATTAAGTCTGTGATAAGGATACATTGCCCCAATCGTCTCAATCTGGATGCATGGATCGAAGATGTTTGCTGCACACTCATGGCTTTGAGTAAGCACTTTTGAAATACCCCTACAATGCTTTGTTAACACCGCATTTGCAACATCACTTATCTTTATTGATCTGATTGAACATTACAGTTATTTAATGAACGATGCGTTCCAATAGCTTTGGCATGCATAATATGGCTGAGTGAGTTACGCGAAAGCCTGTGGCAGTCAGCTGCCATTTATGTCATCAAACTGAATGTTGTGACGTCTTTCGAGTGATTCTTTCCCACATCGTGTAAGGCGTGATAGGTTAACTGACTTGGATCCAAAGTGGAATGAGACCACAACAGCGGAGTGTCATTCACGTACGGATGTACAATGAGAGAAATTAGGGCCGTGCTGGTGTATTCACGGGTTGTATACTAGGCACACATTATATTCAAGAGTGTTTTTATCATACGAATTTTACATTCGGCTAATACACACATCGGCATCAGATAGACTCAAGTCACTCCACAGTTCTAAGCGAAAAACTTGTAGAAAACAAGGTACCATTATTCGGATCTTCATATGAACGGTGTTACTCAACAAGCGCCTACTAGACTTCTAATTGTTTGAGATTACATAATCACCCGAAATTAAACAAATTCTCCCAATTGTCGCAAAATAAAGACAACACATCTTTCGATCGTTCTTGATAGACAGAGGTTACAAGTGAAATGTAACTTGACAAACTAACTGAAGTAGCGAATAGTTGAAGTGTAGAGTAGGTGGAACGGAAAGCAAACAAGAGGACAGAATCAAGGAAAAATCGGGTCAACTTTCATCAGCCCACCTCCTCCAGTTTTTCTTTGTAAATGGATTGATGATCCCCTAGTCATGAACCGCCGTCGTATTCAAGATTACACTATCCGTAGTGCCAATCGGTCACGCCATCATTAGTCTCGTTGCACGCCACTACCTTGTATTGAGGGCAAAATCTTCGGACTCTGTATGGTCCTAATCGCACACCTTTATGTGAACCAATCCAATAAAACATATTTCAACAAGTAGAGAGTCACAATAACTGCCCCAGAATCTATTCGGCGCCTATTCAACGTGCGCTGTCTAGCTTACAGAGCTGACATAATGCTTGCATGTGACGTAGGCTTTGGGCAATTTTTACCGGCGATTTTAAATGGTCTTCTATGCACCATTTCCACATCCTAGGCTGACAGACTCTGGATGAAAGTGAATTACGCCCAACCCTTTATGAAAGAAAATTCGTAGATCTTATCAGCAAGACTACTGTGAATCATTTGTGACAGACTCAACGGTGAACTATTTTCAAAATATCCTCCCGTCTACGTCGTACTAGTCAATGTCGGTCCAATGACATAGCAATCATACAATGATGGTTATTGTGTGTGCTAGACCATTTGATTATACACTACTTAAAAATACCTGAACAAAATCCTACGGAACTAGTTTTCCAGGTCAATTGCTGTTGACTTGAGATCACTCCAGAGAAGTCACAGGCCGCATTCTGGCCACTACTAGATCAATCTGAAAATTGTTTTCCTTCTACGGTCAATTTTGTTCCCAGTTAAAAACATGATCTTTTCAGAGGATGATTTGGGCGCTAATTCAGATTATCTGAACTAACCACACTCGCTCGATGCTTGCCAACTCAAGCTAGGTTCTGAGCAACAGACTCACAACCAAAACACGGAACCATTGCCCTTCATGCTCAGAACCGGTTGCAGTACATGTTTCGCCAATACACATTCCTATGAGTTCATGAGGGGTGAAGAAGTTCAACCCAATCCAGTTCGGCCAATACGAGCGGTAGACAATAGGTTGGATTATGTTAGTTCGTCAGAACAGCTTATTCTAGAACCATGAGGATGAGTAACGTCGGGGTCTCATCGTGATTTCTCTGTACAGTATAATATAATAAGCTAGATACTCAGAACGAACGTGTGTTAGTCAGTAGTCTCAGTTTGCAGTTTCCAGTGGTGATTACGTAATCATCATGTCATGCTGAATGATCACATATCTAAGCAGACAGTGGTGGTAGTAATATATACAACTAGTTTTGACCACAAAATCGAGGGCAAATATGTCGCATCAACTAACGTTTCCTGCAGCATGAGGGCGTGACTGGGATCTGATAACGTCAGGCTACACATCTCTAGACAAGATCCATATTACATTGAGTTAAACGTAATGATCCTCGATTAACAAAACGACGTTATAATCGATGTTTTCAATGCATGACATACCAAGTTGGGAAGGTCAGCATGAGTGCAGATGTTTTACGAAAGACTGTTCAGTTAGTTCTTTTGTTCAGAAGCTCCAAAAATCAATCATCCGCGGTTTGTTTGTTTCTCTATCCTGTCTGAGGGGTTTTTCCTTTAGTATGTTGCTGTCACCGTTCAATATTCGAAACGATCTTTCTAATCTCTTCTGTGCACTTTTATTCACAAGGGATCGTGTAGATCACCTCTGGCATCTACCCAGCAATTATTTGATGGTCACTGACTTGGCCTAGTTCATGGAACAAAACTACAGTTGGATAACGCTCAGACTGTTTTTAATTGCGTAAAAAACATATGTAGTTTTGCCAGATAGCTGTGTGGGCAATGATCGCGAACAGAGTTAGGTGTAGTGAAGATAGACGGTCGCACCATACTACTCACACCATTATTCAGTAGCCGCATGGATCGAAATGATCGCCGGATAAATACGGGAGAGATATGGGGAGGATCGTTGGAAGGCAGAATGACATTTAATGGCTGTCGCTACATGACGGAACTGAGAAATGGTGTCTGAAGCGACTGGAGCGTCCTCAGAAGAGTGCGGTGTGTAAATGAGTGTTTTTGTTCCTAGTCCCGCTGAGAGGCTTAAGTAGTGTATTGGTTTCTCCAATAAAACAACCTTTGTATCGTCCGCCTTCTGGATTCACAGCATAGGTGATTATCGATCAGTCCTGACGTGATTGGGCAAGTAAGCTGGGCTTAGGCTAGTAAATATGCCACATCGTTTCTCTTCAGAACGGAGTGAGTTCATTTGATGCCTCCAAATGTAGTGCTTGTATGCGTCTGGGAGGTTTGCTCCTTCAATGAAGATGTCTAAGACTATCTCTACTTACCCCCACGAGTATGCTTCTTGGATGAGGGTTGTTCTTCTTGAAAGATTTGTTCCTGAGGGTTCACTGTAGTGAGTTAAGCCGATCACCTCTTGACAGGCAGAGCAACCATGGGCTTGTGTGAGTGACTGTGCGCTCGTCAATGTTGACCAGACCGGTTCCGGTAATCTTGCCTAAAAAATATATAGTCTATCCAGTGTCATCACCTCATTTTTCCTTCATATTACTGTCGATTGCCGTTTGTGAACATCACTCAGGCTTGGTTGGCTACATCATACCGAAAAACAAGAGTTTATTGTGTGTGGTCTCATGCACCATGCTGCTGGTTACGACGAGTGCTGTAGTTTCGACTTTCAATTAACTTTCATGGCGATTCGCAGCTCTCAGCCAGGACGGGTCCAAAATGTGTGCGTGATATAAACTGTATTACGCTCTCGAATACCTGTTGCAAGTTGACAGACATACAGCTGAAGAACCACTTGTTCTGAGTGAATTAAACTACTTGATGTCACTAAGAGTGTCCCAGTAAGTATAATTCCTGTGGTCCTCGAAGAGATTCAGTCGGCCACTCAACCATCATTTATCAATGGCTCCTTCAATCGTCCGTCCCAACATGAAAACTTCAGAAATTCCAAATATGTAGGGCCTACACTTGCACTAAATCTCATTATGCTACACCAGCTCAGTCTTTTCGATCTAAAGGACGGTAACATATATTTACACTGAACCACATGCTTCGTTTTAGGGTACCCTTTCCGTCACTCACTCAAATGCCTGAAGTGCAACCGTGACTTATCAGTCCGCTTCCCAAATTCCAATCGATTTTCAACGGTTTTGTTGTTTCTGATGGTTGGGAACAGTGGTGTTTGCCAGTCAGCATACCTAGGTCGATGGGATTTTGTAGGGTCTAATCCACGAATAACGGTCACAAGTAAGAATGAAAGAGAAAGGTATTAACCAGATGGATGATAATCTCTACCTAAGACAGCTTTGCGTAGCCTTATTCATGTACCTGTCACACCAATGCTAGTTTGGCGCTACGGGTCACCCCGTTGACGTTTTTCCAAGAAATCACGCGCTGGGTAGTATAAGGTCCCCATAGAATCGTGTAACGCCGCATACACAGCCAAACACGTCGAGTGGTCCTTTGCATACGTCTAACGACTTTCAAAATCCCCTCTACCCTTAACTGGTAATGCAAACTGAAACATGGCACATAGTCTTTTCGAGATTAGGGATCAGATGTCAGAGGTAGATTGAGGTGATCATAGTTATGATAGGTGATGATTCATGTCACATATCGAGGTAGTTTGTACACGCGGGTAGCTTTGAGTTCGTTGCGTAATCGGTAAGATCCTCATCCATACCGTTTTACACCAAAGTGTTATTAAACTAGTGTAGTATGGAGTTTGCAACGATTGGTTTCCGAATAGTTAGACAGATTTACAAAGGACTTGAGGTCCTCTTCACTGAATTTGACACCCTCAAGCCACCAATCAAAACGCGATGTCGGTAGAGTGTTGAATTTGAGAGTAACTGTTGCTTAAACGGTTACTTGGTCCCACGTTGGTCTAAATCGCCGAGCACGCCTTCATTTGAAATGAATGAAATAAATCGTTGGTGTTAATTCGGCTTGCTTCATTGACTAGAGGATCTTTGCTGAATACTACCTGTTTACCCAAGCACTATTTTCCCCTATTAATCGGGTACACTTCTAACGAACACACCAGCTTTACCGACAGAGCTTCGGGGTTTGCCGATCGACCACACTGTGGAAAGCGGGCTGACGGACTGCAAAATCGTCAGAGAAAGTTAGATGAAAAAGACTCAGAAGTATGCTACTCAACAATGCTGTGGACACTCGCACAATGCAAGTTTATAGCATCAGTTGTCGTCCAGACGGCTAGATGGGATGGGTTGCCCCGTTTGTATCACACCGTCAGTAGTCAGAATGTCAGTGTACTCATCGCAAGAACACTTACCAACAGTATTGTCTGTTCAGAATATTCCGATGCTGAACGCGACTGACTGATGTCTGAGCAGTCTGATAACGAAAATACTTTTTTTCTCATGCGAATTCATGCTGATCATTCCGTTCGCATTATTGTAAGTTTCGTGTGACACTTATATTAACTTGTAAAGTCAAACGGAGCGATGACAGCTATTACTGGTACTTGTGAACATCAATCGATCAGAAAATGGACATGACTCAACGGTCACCTCGACGAACAATACCGAGAAGCGAATCCATGTGTGTTAAATCACATCAGCTGAAACCACCAGCCGTGCCGTTTCTTCCACCAGCCTTGAGAAATGGAGTAGGTAATAACTGACACTCCTAAAGAGCTCCGCAGAGCCAAATGAACGGTTAGGAAAGTTGGGGAGTAAGTGCCGGAAATCACGTGCCTATATTCTAACTGAAGAGTGTACCTATTCATTACGGGGATGTAATGAGTAGTGTAGTCACTTGTCACAATCCTGAGTCAAGTGTTTACGTAATGAATATGAATCGAAGATGAGGTTGAGGTTGTACCTAGTAAATTCGAGTAAGTGATGACATCGAGTTTGCGAAATCAATGGGCAATAACGTGAATTTTGTGAGTCACTTCCAATACAGCATACGGCGACCGTTCACTCACTGACACGCATCTGATAGCCGTCCGAATAGAGATGCTAGCTTCTTCCTCAAGCAGACCGAGTCTGGCATATCGATTTGTCGCTGTCAGGTATTGAACGTCCACCTCTACGTGAGCATACTGATTTTACATAAACGGAGGTAGGCTGTGTTTACACTAACTCGCAAGTTGAACCTCGGCTTGCTCATTGATGTCAGGCAGGCTGTTTTAGAACAGTGCAACCACCATGTGGTTGCCCATTGCTTGTAATTGTCGCGCTTTTTTCGTCCACTGTGATCTGAGAGTCACATGCTGATCGAAACCTGTAGGTGGCAGTCCCGTATGCCTGAAAGGTACGTTTGCGTCGATGTGATCAATCTATGGAATGGGCCACGCACCCGCCTGGGGAACATGGACGGAAAGCGTATTTCCTGTCTGACGCAGCAACAGTCGTCTTCATAATGTGGTTGGCGTGGCCAGTTTTCAGCCCAGCTGTCATGTACGTGCAGCCTTACGTAGGTAGGTGCATACATGCGGATGAACACAGACGCATCGTGTCTGCTAGCTGTGAACGCACTTCATGGCGTTCACGCATACACACACTTAAACCGGACGGGCCTGTTCGGTCGGCCAAACAGTCGTTCATCCGAGCAATTGACCAACCAGCAGACAGCACACGAACTTGTGTGCATCCAGGTTAATTCTTCCCAAGTAAATCGAAGTTGCACACAGGACAGTCATTCCATTGGTTCCTCATATATGACATGATTGACCACAGTACTCTGTTTTCATTCGACAGTCAATTGCCCATGCCAGGACACCCAGGTGCCACGGGCGATTGTGGACGCGCATGAGGAGGCTATTTTGCAGAACAGACTCAAATTCGCATATCAGATGAATCTGCCAGGTTATCAGAGCGAATCTTTGGAGGACGTATTTGTTGACGCCCCGGAATACCAACGATCCATCGAGTTCATTCGCTCTACCAATCTGAATGAAGCGGATCTAGCAGTTGGTGAGTATCTGGGATTGCACCTAACCTGATGTGTAAACATGGTAAATGGTTACACGTTTACAGTGGTTTTCCACCCACAAAATACGTTTTACAACTCAGTTTGAGCATGTAACTTCGATTACATTGGACTGAAATCTCGCAGTGAAAACAACGTTTTCAAACCATTTTTCTTTCGAAATGCCCCGATCGACAGCCGGAATACGACTGAGTTGATTGTGACTTCAAAATGCTGGTCACTGTATCAGTGATCTCACACTGGGGAATGAACGAATCAATTTCCAGTAGGCTTCTAGCAAAGAGTCTTGTAAATGGTAGGAAACAGATGATCCTTTTTGAAGGTTATCGATCGAGGCCGCATGTCTCAATCAAGTTGTTAGATCGCTCTACACCGAAAGACGTGTAACATTTTTGTTAGTATGAATATAATCCAATTCCCGTAAACGATTTCATACACCTTACAGGAAGACTATCTGAATGGTTTTAGCTCGTGGAAATGTAGGTGCTCTGTGCTTTCTAGCATTCATTACTTGCTATTTCTAGTTCCAATTCCTTCAGTTGCAAGTTGTTTTGACTCACATCGACATGAGTCATACTAACCTGCAACTCCTGACATCGCATTGTACCACACGCCTTCTAAATCAGACGATTCTGGCAGTCTTGCACCAATGTGGCCATGGTTCGAACAGTGTATGTGGGTATGGGTGGCGTGATCTGTATAGCCGCCCAACTGAGAACCTGATCACAATTGCCTGTCTTGTTACGTAGTTCGAGTGACTTAACTGATCTGGAGCAACGTACTGATTACTGAAGGATAGTCTGAGATTTAATTGAAATCGCTCGAACATTCAAGTTTGTTCACAGCTTTCGTACTGGGTGAAACTTTCCAACCAACCTATAAGTACCACTCGCAGGTAGACGTGGTTCGGCGTTTGGGTAAAATGATACGGTCAGACCTAATACGAGGTCGATGACACAGTGGTCAATACCGTTGCCTCCTGAGAAGGCAGGTTGGGGTTCAGCTCTTGATCATAGCAAAGGTACCATCTATAAACTAGCTTTAAAAATTATCAAACTGGAGCCCAGAGAAGCGACATATTTTGGGCATGAGAAACTTGCATGGTATCCGTCCATCCGCCAAGAAGTAAGCAGGTACAAACGAAAGTGCCTAATAGAAGTCTACCACACCAAACGCAAAGTTTATATATATATATATATATATATATATATATATATATATATAAGGCACGTCTCGATGGCAGGTCACTGAAGCTTTCTTACCATCGCTCGCTTCTGTTGCGACACCCCAGTTGGTTATACGGAATTCTGCGGTGATGCCCTAGTGACTCACTTATATTAGTTTAGTGGTCAACCACCTGTTACGAATAATATACCATAAGACTTTAAGAAACTGTTTGCTGAAGCAGACGAGTACTCAAAACGCCGATCAGATCAGTGGAGCAGTTTCGAAGCACTCATTTCTGATCTGATTAACTCATCAATGTTGAGGCCATATACATTATTGTAAGACATTAGATTATATGGTTTGTGGTTGAAATTATTCGTGTTCATTTCAGTCGTTCTCATCTAATATATTAAACGCATCATATTCTTGGTTCTAGATTCTGACTTACGATCTTCCGGACTGTTGAATTGGTGTCAAATGCTTTACCACAGTGGGGTCAAGTCACCCGTAAGATTGACTGATGAACCGAACTAAGTGCATCAGTCATCAGTCTTCGGTCTGTTAGCGACGCTGACGTTGAGAGGCCAAATCGAGTACCTTCCGACCAACTGCTGATTCCCTTGCCCGTTTGATTCATTAATTCTTCCTAGTGTCAGACAAATATAACAAGTCTGTGCGATGAAACTTCCTTGGATTTAGTGAACAACTATCGGGGCACTGTATCGTCTGTGGTCAAAAGAATTTTGCATGAAATAAAATTGGATTCAACGAAGCTCAGGTTGAGCGAGGAGTACTCCTTACAGTGACTTCAGTATACCACACTATATAGTCGCGGATTGTCCATATCTATGTGGTCCTTCAGGTTACGAACCTCTCGTCCATACTCTCTACTTTACGCATGTAAATGATCTCCCAGTAGGCTCCATCCTTTATGTAAATATATACTACTAATATTGCCACATTGCATAATATCAGTAGCAGTGACCAAACATAAAATGTACAGAACGGACTAACAAAAATAGTAAGGTGACCTCAAGGCCGACAGCTAATGCAAAATTCAGTAACATGCTTAGTTGTAGTTCTCCCTCTTTGTAGAACAGAAATACCAGTCATATATTCACCTATTCAAATCCCGTGTTCATCAAATTCATTATGATACAAACCTTCAAATCTGTTAAAATTGACGGAATATCACTTCCCAGTAATTTTTCTTGATCAAACCATCTTGATGATGTCCCATCATAGGTTCGGTGTTTAAAATGTTTTTCATTGTACAAATACCCTTCATGGTTTTCACACTGGCTTTACTGTTAACCAACTATATTCACCATACACTTAACAAATGATTAACTTGTGTTGCCTAAATATTCCCAAATGCAAAGCGAATTCCCTTCACTTAATTACCAGGTCGTTACGACTCATCTTAAAGTTGGTGACAAATTCGTCAATGATATCCTCCTGACTGACCTTATCTTCCTCCACGACTTGTATCTCAAACTTATATGGACCTAGTTAAAGTGTGCAACAAGTCAATAACGCAGCCACGTTGGGAAAAATTATACTTTCGGGAATATTTTTAACGTTTTGATTTTTTCTTCATGTCAAAGCAGTTTATTGACTGCACAAGTAAACCCATTCTTGGGTGAAGTTATTTTCAAAATCTCAGGTCCTCCTTACTTCCCAAGTCAACGTAAACAAAAGAGAAAGCACATATTGGTTTAAAAAGCCGGTTTGCACTTATTCCCATGACATTGGTCTTTGGTACCCTTCTACGCATCACACTATAAACAGGATTTACCTTGAATTGTTGTTGCGCATACTGTGTGATCACTATGCACATTTAAGTCGATTTGTTAAGTAGTTCCACTGTTTCCTTCTCACTGGCGAATGACTACTGTCGTCGGGAAATCACCTGCTTCCTCTCTCAGAAAATTGGGTGTTTGTGGTCTTCTACCTTTCGTTTTATTTAGCTTTGTTGATGTATTGTGTGGTGGATGTTTTGTCCGTTTTTTCCAAGTTCAGCCTTCAAATTTTTCCTCGTACCCCCTCCCTAAAATGTATTAAAGTGGAATATTTCTTGTACTGTGTGTTTCAGTATTCTGTTTTTCAGTTTAGATTTTGCCATCTGAGTCCCACTCTGTTCATTCCCTGAGTGATATGGGTTTCAGTCTCGTGTTAGCTTATCGACTGGCTAACCGACATCGGCCGGTTGAGCAGGAAAACCTCACTCATACTCTTACTCGTTTGAGTTTACACTGGATACGTGGTGTGTGAGTGGAACTGTAGGTGGATCAGCGCAAGCCACTTGTGGTGATAGTTAAACGCAGACGTCCCCTGGTTTCGGCCACGGTGACGAGCTAATCTAGAACGGAGGACGCCGATCATACCCGTTTACATGGTAGTTCCGATTTACTGTCATTGTTGTTGCTACTGTTGTGCCGTTGTTTTTACTGATACCACCGTCGGTGTTGTTGTTGTTGTTGAGACTATATTTGGTTCACTACACTGAATAGCTTCAAAATTTTATCAAGTTTGCTAGCTTTTTCTACATTTTTCTGACCACAGCACCGACGATGCTCAGCAAGGACAGCAATCGTCTAGACGATAGCGCCTCCTCATCTTATCATACGGCAGAGGAAGCTGCCGAAGACGAAACACTTTCGCGCAAGAAAGACACTTCGGTCACACTGTATGGTGAGTTTTCTTGTTCACTCATATTATGTGTATATTATTATATTACATTATGCATGCACCAGTAACGATAAGTGATTATCAAAACATTCAACTGGATGCAGATACTGGACAAACACGGGCTACTGATAAAGCTGACGAAACGTGTCAGAGTTTTAACAGTCTTCTACTCATGTCGCAAACCTAACAAAACGTGGGCTGAATCGGAGCAGTTTGTTTCAAACTGAAATGAAGCATTCCATACAGATTCGTTTTGTTCCTACAACCGTTCATCATCATCATCATCANCTTTGTTGATGTATTGTGTGGTGGATGTTTTGTCCGTTTTTTCCAAGTTCAGCCTTCAAATTTTTCCTCGTACCCCCTCCCTAAAATGTATTAAAGTGGAATATTTCTTGTACTGTGTGTTTCAGTATTCTGTTTTTCAGTTTAGATTTTGCCATCTGAGTCCCACTCTGTTCATTCCCTGAGTGATATGGGTTTCAGTCTCGTGTTAGCTTATCGACTGGCTAACCGACATCGGCCGGTTGAGCAGGAAAACCTCACTCATACTCTTACTCGTTTGAGTTTACACTGGATACGTGGTGTGTGAGTGGAACTGTAGGTGGATCAGCGCAAGCCACTTGTGGTGATAGTTAAACGCAGACGTCCCCTGGTTTCGGCCACGGTGACGAGCTAATCTAGAACGGAGGACGCCGATCATACCCGTTTACATGGTAGTTCCGATTTACTGTCATTGTTGTTGCTACTGTTGTGCCGTTGTTTTTACTGATACCACCGTCGGTGTTGTTGTTGTTGTTGAGACTATATTTGGTTCACTACACTGAATAGCTTCAAAATTTTATCAAGTTTGCTAGCTTTTTCTACATTTTTCTGACCACAGCACCGACGATGCTCAGCAAGGACAGCAATCGTCTAGACGATAGCGCCTCCTCATCTTATCATACGGCAGAGGAAGCTGCCGAAGACGAAACACTTTCGCGCAAGAAAGACACTTCGGTCACACTGTATGGTGAGTTTTCTTGTTCACTCATATTATGTGTATATTATTATATTACATTATGCATGCACCAGTAACGATAAGTGATTATCAAAACATTCAACTGGATGCAGATACTGGACAAACACGGGCTACTGATAAAGCTGACGAAACGTGTCAGAGTTTTAACAGTCTTCTACTCATGTCGCAAACCTAACAAAACGTGGGCTGAATCGGAGCAGTTTGTTTCAAACTGAAATGAAGCATTCCATACAGATTCGTTTTGTTCCTACAACCGTTCATCATCATCATCATCATCAACATCGTCATCATCATCATCATCATAGACAATAACAGCATATCGGTGATTCACATTGACACTCGAGTGTCATACAGTTATAAAGATGAAACCTTCCGCCAGGAAGAAAAAACAGAACTGGACGGGAGATGATTCAGCTATCAGAAATAGCTACGTCTATATTCATTCATTCAGCATCAAAGTAACTATGTCACAAAACGATGCGTAGTGTGCCGAGGACGCTGAACATATGAAACAGATAATGAATATGGACAACTTCCAGGCAATTGGAAATGATCCACATTTAAAAACATTGGATTCTTTACTCACAATCGTCTTTTAACACTGAGAGTGTTCCATATGGAAAAGACTTGAATATACTGCTAACAGAGGTTTATGGGTTAAATTTGCAGAGGCAAGTGCACGAAGCCCTAAATACAGTGGACTGAGGGCATGTGTACGTCAAGTCCGAAATGTATTCAACGAAACAATTTGAGTTGGTTTTTTGATACTATTTTGAGTTAGAAAGAACAGAGGGATTTGTAATCTTCAGTGTGTGTGATAAGAAACCTTCTGTCTTTCGAACACTCAATCCACACAACCCAATGGCTTAAACAGATTTCTCTCGCTTGCAGAGAAATACACGAATCCTGTAAGGCTATTGTGCACTGACTCTTCAGCCTGATCAACCATATCATAGACGACAGTCTAAGAGGCTTATTTTGATTTCACTGTATGCCCACCTTGATCCACTCAATCGCTGCTCTCGATCTCATGGTTTACTTTCGGAGTCATGTGGACTGAACCATTCTCAAAACTACTGAGTTGCATACATCATCACATCCTTTGATTGAGGTTTTTGGGGCATGGCGACACCTCAATGTCGTTTCACGGCATACAACGAAACGTCGATGTAATAAACTTCGCCAAAAGTAGACTTATCATGTGAAGGACCACAGGGCAAATTGGTATCGATTGCGACACTTGTTTTGTTTCCCAACCGTTCGTAATGTTCCGGATCCGGTGTTCGATCAGGCGGAGGACAATGGACTAATCAGACAACCTACAATTGTCAGTAGTAGTCACCTAGACAAGTTACGAAAGAAAGTGATTTACTGTTCAGATCTGGTGCTCACCGACTCAGCACCGAGGACAAACCTGTCCGTTTTCTTTTTACCAGGAATGCATGTTTTGCAACAGCAAGTTACTCCAATGGGCGGAGTTTAGCCCTCAGAGCTTTGTTGAGGCTTTTGTGTTAATCGTGTAACTGACTGAAAACAGTGTAAAACATCCATTGTCAAACATTACGGCGGTATGAGTGCAACTAGCAGGCAGCTGTGGACGTGGGAGGACCTTGTCCATTACAGCAGTTGAACTCAAAATGCTACTGTCTTTGATTGGCGTGTTACTTGTTAGTACAATGCTATACTGCCGAGTAGATATGTGTCCCTGTTATTCTCCAATGTCTATCAGGGTGGCAGTAAAACGTGTTATGGGATACAAAAATTGTTCACTGGCATCAACCAATTACACTGAAGATTCATTTACACATGTTGAACACATGGTGACAATACAGCGAGAGTCAGATGGACAGATAAGAGGTCAGGATAACCTGTTTGGACTCCACAATAATGCCTTCTACCAACAAAAAGCTAGTGTTTGATGTTGGATTAACATTGCTCCAGACAATGCCAGCCTCTGTAGGCTGCGATTACGTAAGAAGGCCGGAAGTTTTCGGACACAAGCTATTTAGCTGTACCCGCTTTTGTTTAACGAAAATCATTTAAAAAATAACACTTAGGCTAAATATGTGAACAGGCAACATCTACCGTTACATTACCTGCAAGGCTTAACGAGAGTGAGCCTGGTGTCCAGTGCCTCGTTTTGAAAAGAACTTGCAAAAAAGACCATCCGAGTGCGAAAGTTATTTTTAAGTTATAATATCCTAACTTCTCTAACACTTATTTACAGCTTGCCGAAAACATGAAACTATACCGTCATTCTTCGAACCTCATATGTATCAGGTTGTCGCCAACTTGCAGCGAATCATTAGTTCACTAGTAACTGGCATTTTGTGTAAGGTGTACATGTGACTACTTCATTCAACCAAGGGAGCTAGTATGTTTTATTGCATTCTAATGCAACCGAGTTTTGCAGTGATCTCCAATTTCTATTCCCCCCTCCGGCGGTCAGAATCCTATTCGACTCTGGATGAAGTCATCACTCAGTTTTCTGAGGATCAACGTTCGTTGATGGACGAGCAGCTCCTGATAGACAGTGAGTCGATCATTGGAAATGTTGTGTTCACGTGTATCTGGGTGTGTAGAATTTTGCTTTTCATCCCTGTCTTCGCTGGGATGCATTAACCTGCACTCCTATACTGCAATGCTTCTTGTATCATACTTCACAAATCTTTCTTCTTAGTTTAGATTTCGTCATTGCAGCCTCTCTCTGTTTAGTTTCCGAGAGCTAAGAGTTTCCTTTCCGTACTAACCAATCAACTGACTAACCAACATTGGCCGGCTGGACACAAAAGCCCCACTGGCACACCTTCCGGTCTTATTCCTTCGGGTTTACACCTGATATGTGGTGTGCGGGTGGAACCGCAAGCGTTGCGGTGCAAGCTAACTGGTTAGGTGCAGGTGTCTTTAGGCTTCTGTCATTGTGACAGATTAATCAGAATCGGGTACCCCCAACCATGTAGCAGGGGAGTTCAATATGTAAGAACAGACAACGGCTGACACTTAGCAAACAGCTAGTTAGTTACGCACAACACTATTCTGTTCACATACATTAACTTGTACGAAGGTTTATTTGTTCAATCAATCAATATCACTTTTACCATGTTATGAAATAGAGTTATCGGAATCATAATTCTAATCCTTTGTAGTTGTGTACCAGCTGAAACTCACAATGATTTGGCCAACGCATTTAGAACGATGCGGTCTGGCAGGCACACATCCGCATGCCCACTTCACGAGTTCAGCCGAGACAACTAAAGCCTACCGTGAATTACGAGGACTTAGGAAGTATTTAAACTGTTTTAAGTTTTCACTGTGCATCATTTCGACGAATTCCAGTTACTATGGCTGGTTTCACCGAACCAAACAAAGAATGAGGTTTAGTTACCAGAGCTCAATCGATTCGATAACGTCCGCCATCGTTACTTAGTGGAAAATTCACCAGAATAACACAACATTAGAGGAAGTAATGGTGCAACCGCACTTGGTTAAACATATGGAATATCACAAGGTGTCTACTTCAGCATCACACGCAATCAGTGCGTAAGCCAAAAGGTGTCACTTTGACACATGTGCGGACATGCTGAGTCAACATCGCGTCAGTAAATTCGGCATAAGGACACTTGAACGCTTGCATGCGTACAGAGGAGAACAATGGATAATACGTTTTCAAGTACGATAACGACCATGGCTGGAGTTATCGAACATGGTGGGTGACATTAGATAGCTGCAGAAGGTAGGACTTTTATAGAGGACCCACAGTTGCTTAGCTCATTATTCTGTGACCACGGGGAGTTCGCATTAGTCATCATTCCTCTCCAACCATTCCGAACCTCCCCCACTTGGGAAGTTCATCATCACTATCATCAAAACAGCCTCGAGCCTAGCCCGAAAGTGTTGGGGCTCGGGCCGCCACTCGCCTCAACAGTGAGGTGAAATATCCAAGAAGAGGAAACGTTAATAAGGCGTTTAGAAATCAATTTTTTAATAAAAAAAAGAGAGAGCGAGAGAACTGGAAATGGTGCGAGTGCACACACGCCATCGATTGCGACACACTACTATCTCGGATAGCGTCTCCAACCAACGTTTGAAGTAATCACGGGGACTGCAGCAAGGCAGGCAACACTTACCCACTTTGCTCAATGGAACAGTCACGGTCCTCATATTTGCTGCCCACGTTGTTGCTTGATCACCACAAGGTTTTACTCAGTTATTAGTGGTCAACTGTATAATATCCGGTAGGTAAACGCTCAGCTGGTATACGGAGTATGTAACCCAACCATCGCAGGCTATGCAACACGATCACTCGACCACCTGATCGACCACCTGGAGCGTCCCGGAATTATGCGCCGATGAACAGTCGTACTGCTCACAGAATCATTCCACTTGATGCGAACTGATTGGCGGATACAACGATGATCAACTACAGGAAGTCTGATGGTGTCTTAGTTGCGAACCGACCACGTTTTCGAAACACAGAGCAAACAAACATTATATACTCCTCCGCTCAGCGATAAACGAACGTCTTCTCGAGGCTAGCGTTGACGCAGGCTGACAAAAGCAACTGTGCTTTAGCTACCCTCACTGATATCTCATCAGCAATATTACAGGTTGACGAGATGGTGCTATCCAAATATACGTAAGTGTCCACAATCGTAAGTGGACTACCCGCAGTGAAGAGAGAGTGAAGTAAGAGTGGAAACACCCCGGTCTTGAAACAACACTCTGCACTTTGAACATGCAAAGCGCATTCCATACAAACCGGCTAGGTGACTCACCTTGCCCAGCATGGTCTGCGTGTGTTCAGCAGACGTGTTAAGTAGGACAATGTCATTTGCATGTTCCGTGTCGGTTGACCTAGCGCCAAGAAGGAAATTAACACCAAGCTCACTGGATTCCTCGGGCGCACCTTCCGGAATGTTGGCCATGACTGAGTTGAATAAGAGGGGAGAAATCGGACACCCTTGACGAACACCAGCAGAAGTACTGGACTTCCTTGACAGTTGTTCATGAACTATCTCTCTGTTTACAGAGTTTACAGTGACCTCAACAAACTGACGTATTTCCCTGGTACTGCGTTGCGAAGAAACCGGTTGAAGAGTACCTAACGAGCAAACTGAATCGAGAACAGCCTTTAGGTCTAAGAGCTGTCTATGGAAGTACCGATGTGCCACGACCCGTCGCAGTGTAAAAGTGTGATCAACGCACCCACAACCGAACCCGAATTCTACCTGTCCTTCACCTACCTGACTTTCTCTGGACTTAGTGGGCCGGCGTAACATGAGGCTACTGAATAACTTGGCTGCGACAGACACTGATGATCCTGTAGTTACCATGTGGAATTCAGACCCTCTTTTCGGAAACGGTAACCACTGTTGATAAGCACCAATAACGAGGTACCTATTCAGTCTCTCAAATCGTCTGGAACAGTTTTGCCAGTTCTGACATCAACCACTCTCTGCCACTCTTAAAAAGAGAAGGATGGACGTGGCTTGATCCAGGAGCCCTGTTACTCTTCAATAACTTAAGCTCCAGGGCCACTCCTGCTTCCGATAGATGGCCATCTGGAACGTAATATCTGATCATTCGGGTCCCGTCGTCCATGTGATCTCGCTGTGGCCAGCTGAATTGTTTCTCAGAATGTTCAGTCCACTAGTCAAGTCTGCATGATTGACTGGTGATAAGTGTACCATCTTTTTCACAGACGGTCTCACTTACACCGACTTGACGTCCAGTGCAACTATGAATCAGGGAAAGAGCCTTCTGCTGTTTCCAGATAAAACAGCTCCTTCCACCTCTTTCGACTGTGCGACGAAGTAGTGTCACCGTCTCTGCACTAGCTTTTAGTCAACTTGTATTTAGGTTCTTGAAGGTTGTCATTATATTCGAAGCCAGTTGGAGTTGAACGACGTTCGTCCATGAGGTTTGTCGATGTGATAGAAATCCACTTCCGTCACAAATGAACAGCTCTTTCGAAGCGCACATACTCACAAGCTTTCGTAGCTGCCGCGATTTGTTCCCAGTGTTCGTTAGAATCTCTTGCTTGACTCGAACTGAGCAATGTGTTCATCAATGCTTCCTGGTGGATGTTCTTTACTCTTCTCGCTCGAATGCTCTTTAATTATCTTGCATGACCTCTGGGCAACTGATAAAACAAAAAGGGGACGCACAGCAACATGGTGCGAGTCCAGGTGGTTGTTTAAAAAGGCACGACAATCTTTGGTAGGGTGACTGACTACTATATGATCCAGCTGTGTCCACGTCTGGAAAGCATAAGGAGGTCTCCACGTAACCCAGTGCCTCCTCTTGTGCTGAAATGCGATGTTCAAAATTGAGAGACAGTGATATGCACACAGCAGTCTTTCGTCACTGTCAGTGTTGTGCCCGAACACCAAACATACCTCCCAAGTGATTTTTTTCCGAAGAAAGACGACCATAGTGAACCTTGAAATCGCCCGCTAGTATGATGATGTCTGCGTGTTCAGTATGCCTCAGAGGGTCGACAGGGACCTCATAGAACGCATTTTTGTTAGTGTCCAAACAGCTTTCCGTTGCAGCGTACGTCGATACAATGAACATACGGCACTGCTCTAGTTTGTGTCGATAAGCTTTGAACGGTGAAATGAGTCTGATGGCACACAAGCGACTGATCAGTGGAATCCACTCGAGCAACCATTGCTCTGCTCCGGACCTCAATACGATTCCCACCTCGGCTCGATAGCGAGATTCAGCTTCGGTGTAACCACAGATCCCGAGAATGGAGCGCTTGGATCGGCAGTTATCTAGAGGTGAACCCAAGTGAATAACGGTGCTAGAATCGTAGACCCGAATCTTCGACACACAGCACAAACCAAGTTCCAGACTTGAGACAGTGCTTGCCATAGAAGCTTGCTGATCAACCTGTCGAAGAGTGTGGATAGTGAAGGGGCCAATGTTTACCAGATTTTTGGCTCCAGAAAGCAATTATCGCCCGAAGGTACATGGAAGGCAGAGAGTTTGTGAAACGAAAAAGAAGGAGAAAGTCATGATGGGTGGATAATGTCACTGTCGGCAGGAAAACTTTGAACATTTCCCGGTCGTTTATGCCGCTTAAGGGTGTTGACTTGAGGGACTTCACCCTGAGTCCCTCATTACAAGGTCGGACCTGCGAGACAACATGATGCAGGATTTTCTTGGGGGACACACTGTACGATGTTCCACGAAGACGTTGAGCAACGCGTAACGATAAACCAATGA
>QNGE01003738.1:30079-76544 GCA_008508345.1 Paragonimus westermani | reverse complement strand
TTTTTAATGCAAACGGTTCTTACATGAGCTAAACTCTAGTTCAACCGGTTTTTGAAAGTGATTAAATCAAGACACAAATACATTGGACATAAATGGTCATAATATAACCGGATCTCCAGGTCTAGGTTACAAGCTTCTAGAACTGTTCACTCACACTCTGATTAACTACAACATCTATTGCTAATCCCAGCATTCAGGCGTTTGGCGGTAGTCTGATGTGCTGTGGAAAAATCTGTTGCCGAAGAAGCAGCAAGCCAGCCTATTACTGGGACGTGGATGAGGTTTTAACTTGACGGGAACATCTATTGAGTTTGCTTATCAGTTGATTCATCCACTCGAGCACCCACTTCCAAGGTTGACACGTAGGCGAGGTGGGTTCAGTCCAATCTGTTTTGGTGACACAAAGGCTTAATCTCTTGAAATGTTTTGCTTGAGATTCTCCATTCCTAATTGGTTCCACTCTGGGTGATCAGAACGCAATGCCTGCTGTTTACAAACCGTATTTCACAAAATATATCCCAACAAACTCATAGCGTATTAATGTGCGCAGGTGAATCAATTGCTAATCTGATCTGGCTGCTGGTTTAATTGTTGATCGACATTTAACCAACCAACTGGCAATCGATAACACTTGTACAATTAGCATCTGCAGGCGCTAGATACGTAATGACCACATTACTGACTAAACTTGTGCATTCAGAATCCTATTACTTTACTCTACTACCAGATTATTGCCTCGAGCGAAAACGGTCACAATCAGTCCATTCAAACCTATTTCATGCGTTCAGCAGCAGTTGCCGGTGAACTTAACTATGCCTTATGCTTTGTGACTTCTTATAGCCCATCGATCGACTGTCCAACACACAGCGACTTGTGTTGTAAAATTGGCACTGAAGTGTCAGTACGAAATGCTAGCATCTAATAACCAAGTTGTACTAACTTATTTGCTCAAACTTCTGTAGGGAAGCACCCATCTTAAACAAGAAATCAATTTGACAGAATTGAATGAATAGGATACATACGTCTTGGAAATGATCGAAATAGCTCAAAGAACCAAATACCTAAGCAATAACTCTATAGGGTTGAGATGAAAGTAAGCCGTAATGTGGCCAAAAGCCGTTCAGTGGGGAACGAACTCTAGTGCCCAACTCGCCGAGTCTGGCGTCCCAGAAGATTAAACCTTTGTGTCACCAAAACAGATTGGACTGAACCCACCTCGCCTACGTGTCAACCTTGGAAGTGGGTGCTCGAGTGGATGAATCAACTGATAAGCAAACTCAATAGATGTTCCCGTCAAGTTAAAACCTCATCCACGTCCCAGTAATAGGCTGGCTTGCTGCTTCTTCGGCAACAGATTTTTCCACAGCACATCAGACTACCGCCAAACGCCTGAATGCTGGGATTAGCAATAGATGTTGTAGTTAATCAGAGTGTGAGTGAACAGTTCTAGAAGCTTGTAACCTAGACCTGGAGATCCGGTTATATTATGACCATTTATGTCCAATGTATTTGTGTCTTGATTTAATCACTTTCAAAAACCGGTTGAACTAGAGTTTAGCTCATGTAAGAACCGTTTGCATTAAAAATTATTGTCTCCAACATGAATGCACTCGCCTAGGCTAAAATCGTCGATAGTAGATGCATTGTTCTGATAAAGATTGGACTAAAGTAATGATTGGGCAAACAGGGTTTACGATAAGACAACAACCACACAACCACGTGTGCACTCTTTTCCATGCGTCCGATTGTGTGGGCATGCTCGTGTGTGTACACCTCCAGTCAGTCGGAACGGTGAGTTGCGATCATCTCAAAAGTTATATACACGGTAGACATTATCTCGCAGACATAATGTGTCTGCCGTCCAACATCGGGAGTCAGGTAGATTGACGAAAAAACATGTTCTGCTTTTATCGCTGTCATTTGATTTGGGTTTAGTTGGTCAGGTTTATGGGAGTTTTCTTTCTCTTGCTAACATTGTGAACAACTGAACAAAACAGAAACAGCGGTCGCAGGATAGTCACATGCTGACCATGTGGTGTGACTGTGAGACCACAAATTAGCTTTCAGCGTGTTGTACTCCTAGACTTTTGCATTAGAACAGAAAACGTTCCTTTCAGAAACCGATGACACATGTGACATTTTGTGTAGCAACTCGAGCATCAACCGAATTTGATCAAAGCGTTCGCAAGCTCAGGGGCTCTTCGACCGTCCCGATTCAAAACCAGGCACCAGGCTCGAATTCCACCACTGTGATGGTTAGCATTTAGTTGTGAACTGAATTTGAACGTCAGTATCGTACAACTAGTCCCACACACAGAAGCACAATGTTACATTGAGAGATTTTAGAGTGAATGACGCTTTGGTGATTTAGCGTCTGGATAAGCAATCAGAAGCAGTACTGCTTGACAAGTTGAGTTATATGGGAGAACTGTTGGCCACCTTGTATGTATGTCCAATGTTCGTGTTCGACAACACCCCTTATATTCTCACTTTGTTCGAAAAATGAATATCGACGGATTACAACTAATGTGATAAACAAACCCAACTGATTCACCAATAGTGAAGGCCTTACGACAAGTTGAGTTATATGAGGAAACTCTTGGCTATCTTGAATATTGTACTATATGCGAACACCATGCTGAATCCTGAACGCGAATGTAGTGATTTTCTTCCCTCCTTGGATATCCATTCTTGCTCTGTTCGTTCGTACTCGATTCGACGCAATGTTCAGTTTATCCCTATTGTACTTGGCACCGCTAGTACCCGCACGTTACCAGCTTCGTGATAAAGGATTATAGAACAGGCCTTGTGGAAACCTTGTAGTATAGCGTCAGAAGGATTTGCACTCAGGTCATCCTATGGAATGAAATGCAACCAAGTGATCAGAAAACCTTGGACCATAGATATTCACAGTCACTGATCTCCACATTTTCTAAAGAGGAACTTCACGAGCATATAGTGGTGGTGTCATGGCGGAAAAACTGTTTACGGTTGCCGTTCAAATTAGATGATGTCTATACATCGGTACAGCGTCGACTAAATGCTGCTGCAATATGGACGTATATCGCGGCAGTGGTCGTGTTGATTTGCATCGCCGAAAGGCTTCCAGTTCACATTTGAGGCCTCATATTGTATCCGTTTGCCGGACCCTATATGAGTGGACGATGTTTGTGCAGTTCATAGGTGAATTACACTGGCCTGACGGGACGACTGCTGAATATTTCGATTTGGGAACACACTTCAGTGTGGATGAGGAAGCATGTGGCTCAGGTACAATCTGACACTGATGTGTGCACACAGCAATTGAACTTCAAGGTCAGGTTTCCCACATTTACCACCGAGATAACAGAATTTTGGACCGAGTGACATGGTTTCAGTCAGCGTTCCGCTGAACGTCAGTGGGCAACAGTTATGAACGTACCGCTCTGTTTGTTCAGAGATTGGTATCCGCGGCTCTTTCGGACTAAATTTCAGAAGGAGGTTTGTCCGGTTTATCTGAGTTGATCTATCTAGGATCTTATGTACATAGGACTCGAAGGTGTTTTTTTTCCAATTCTGATTGGTTCTGGACGATATGGTGACGTTCGGTTTGACGGAGTTCGAATTCAGCTAACCGGAAGGTGGACGTCCCCTGCTGGTTCAATGTATAGGGTTTCAGTGAGTTACTGGCTGGCTGTATTCGGTTATGACGAAGAGGCTTCCAACAAATTGAAGGGCATTCATCCTTATCAATACATTCGGATAGAAACTGAACGGTTGTTCATGCCTCCGTGAGTTTGGTCGTAAACTTCAAGAACTGCTTGAGTTGTCTCACCGTCGATGGGTCCGTGGTGTGTTTCAGCCAATTGAAAATCCCCGTAAAAATCATATGAAACAATGTTGGTTTCACCGAACAAAACTGTTTTCGATGAATTCTCGTCTTAATCTAATACAGCTATACATCAATTCAAGTAACACTGAGAGAGTCTATTGATCGAAAATGGTACGAGTGTAATGCGGTTGGGTTGCCGACTGCGTCAGTTAGTTGGCACATAATCGGTTCGTCTGCTATGTCCCCTTTGATCGGCAAAACGTTGGTTGATCTTTTTCCCATCAACAGTGTTTATTGGGCTGTGTGTTGGTCGTTGTTGCATGTTTCTCGTAAGAAACTTGCGAGCATAGCCACAGCGATGTCGTCTTTGTGTTTTACACAATCATCTCACGCTCGTACTATTCCTGATCTATATATTATTGTACCATCCTAAGATGTGAATTTGTCGAAACCACTTCTGTTCGGTGAAATTTAAAATTGTTTTACATGATTTCTACGGGAATTTTCAATTATTCATCAAAGAACCAACTGTTTCATGTGAACTCATTGTTACCGGTCGCCGCCCAATCAAAAACGGCGGTTAATCACTTCACCGGATGTTTTGCATGCAGGGGTAATTGGAACAAGCTTTTTGAACGCGTGTCAAATTTCCACAACTGTGTTGCTTGAGACTGAATCGTACGGATGTAACGAAGAACGGGTTATCCGACACATACGCGTATCAATCGCAAACACTTGTTTCTCCATATGAAGTTTAATGTTTTCTGACACACTGAGATTGCTTATTAATGGTCAGATCTGTGTTGGTCCGGTTTTCTCTAGCAGGTTACCGAGTACGTTACAGCAAGTACACTACCTACTTACCATAACTCACAGCACACTTTGGCCATTGGGTGAACTTCAGACAGCACAGATCAAATCTCATGGTAAGTTAGTAACCCTAGAATGATGCTCGGTCTAAACGACTGATAATAAACTTGTCGACGTTGCGCTCGTGTTCTGCAACACACTTGTTTGGACGTGAGGTGGCTGTAACACGTTCAGTCTTCCAGAGTCTAGACGAGGCTGGGCACATATGATTGAGACTTGAGACCTGTGAACTGATCGCACAACCTCATAGCTACTTTTTCCAGGAAGACATGAGAAAAAAGAGCACTCGATTGATAGGCGAAGCTCCAAAGAGTTTGTCGTGTGTCGTCTGCATCTTTCGATTTCCAACTAACGTAAGTGCGTGAGTTGAATACTCAATCCGAAGTACTCAGATATTAACCGAAGCACTCGGATACCGGGTGTGCACTCATGTTCAAGAAATTGTTTGCAGATTAAGGGAGCCATTCAGTCGGTGTTGGATTAGCATAGTAAGGGTCACCACGTGTGGTGGGGCGCACAATACACTGGGTTGATTGTTCTTGTGTGGATCCGATGCAGCTTGTCAAAACGGTGAGTGAAGGGCGGTTACTAGCTAACCGGTGCGAATCAAGCGTGTTAGTTTAACGTGACTAATTTTCCCCGATAATGACTGGGTCCACTTCAAACTGGAAGAAGTGTTTCGGCTGATAGACTGAGGGTTTGGTTATCGAACAGAGGCGTCTAATGTGAGTGCTGTACACAGTGGAGACGTTCCACTAATAGGAGTACATTCTCTTCCGAGGATATATCTGAACGTGTGATGTTGTAAAAATAGATTAGAATGTTCTTGATGATTCTTATTCTTGCTCTCGGCTTTCAATGTTTTAGAAGACGCTCAACTGTGTAAAATTTAAGTTTGAGCTACGTTCTTGTCAGTGACAGAGATGGCGTGACCACACACGACAAGCGGTGCACAAGCTGAGCCATTGTGTCATCCCGGGAGGTCAGAAATTTCACACTTGTGGAATGTTGTTTTGTTTGTTGTTTCAACTTTCGACAAATTTGTACCACAACTTATAATGAACACTGCCATTTACTTCTCGATGACACCTTTGGTTCTTCCGAAGTTTTGTCAACAGTGTCTGCTTACTGTTGCGTTCATTTCTGGAACAATCTATCGAATCTTACTGTCCATATCTTTCAAGAGATCCTTCTGAACGATTTGTTTCAGCGGTGAACAGAGAAAAATTTTAGTCCATTTTTTTGTTTATGGTGCACCAAAATGCCATCCGAAGCATCTCCGTTTTGTATATTTTATGTATACATCTGATGTGATCATACGTTAGCCCACAGGTTTTTCTACAGACCTTGCCATTCTTTACGACACATGATCATGTTTTCATTAATGGTTAACGCAAAAGCTTCCCACATGAGACACTGCTTCCAATGAGCCTTCTGTCTTATTCATTCTCAAACGTCGCCCATGGGTCTGTTTCACCAGTGGTGTCAGCCGAAAGATTTAAGGACAGACTTAAATTACAAATGCTGAGAACAATATGAACATACTAGATTGTTTTTTGCCATCGAATGCTTTCCGTACGTTTTCGTGATGCCGTCGCACACACATTCACCAAATGATGTACTCCAACCCGATTCAAAAAATACATTACAATTTGTCCACTATGATTTAGCTTTGACCTTTTGATAACCTAAATACCATCCGTAATATTTACGCTTCGAATGAACTTGGATTCTTCTGGTTCATTTGTTTAGGAGCTTTCGAACAGCTAGTTGGATAGTGTGAACTTTACTTACTTCAAGTTTTCGACCGATCAGAGTTGACAATCAACCAGTACGGTCACAGTATTACATCTTGTTTCGGTCAGTATGTCCAGTTGAGCATATCTAACAACTGACTACACAGTCAACTTGTTGTTCTAACACACTGGGTTAACACCAAGTCCAAACCACTCTTACATAAAGTTATTTTCAAAACTCAATTGCCTATGTACCTTCTAACATGCCGCTGTCTTGCCCGCTATACGCTCTTTAAATCAATCATTTACTCGGGTTGCTTCACTGTTGTACGTTTGTGCACTGTAATCGATTGACGTTTTTGAACTGACGTGCTATGACGTCACATTCTCTTGTTTACTGCCCTAGCAGGAATGGATCTGAGGTGATAGCAAGAGTGCTGACATTAATATCAGTCATGGAAATATAAGTATAACAGTTTAACTACCGTGCCTTCCCCCTGCAATGAATTTCGCTTGAAAACTCGAAGCTATGAATTAGAATGCACGAGGGTAGTCTACTATATTTGTCACGGTTAAAACGTATATCACGCATTGCTGTTTTATACTGTAAAATGAACAAATGACTCATCATGTAGTCCACTACTCATAAAACAGTTATCGGCTGTTTTACGTTTTACCTTCGCCTTTCCAGAATATATAACCAAACCAAACTGGAGATCAACCGGTGTAAGTTTCAAGCCAACAATACTCAGCTTGCACGCTAGAAAAATTTTCTTCTGCAACTAAAGCGTCCTTAACTGCCGAAGTTTTGTCTTTCTCATTCGCTTCGCTTCTTTAGCGTTTCTCATCGTCTTCAACGGAAGAGATATGAGCAGGTAAACTGTGAGAATCAGGTAAGAATGGACGTATTGAACAAACGCAGCACGTTCAAGGAATGTACGTCCAGTTGACGGAAGTGGCAAAATCACATTTTTGTCAAATCTCAAATAATCGATTACTGGGTCTGATTTTATTAAAACGAAGGGCAGTTCTCCTCTTGAAGCAGGACTGTGTCACTGAAAATTTTATGGCAACACATTCAAACATTACACAAACTGAACAGACTCAAAGAAGAGCAACAGAACTTTCACTAAGCGAACGTCAATTATCTTGACATTTCACTCACTGCTTTCTCGAAATCCAGTATTTATCAAGATGTGATCAAGATATTACGTCTTTTACATGAAATATTTACACTAGAATGCTTTCAAAAACAAACTATGCTACTAGGTCATATGGAAAAAAGATTACCTTCACGTGGTTGAATATCGTTGGCCACAAAAATCTTCTAATACCCTCATTAGATATGAAACAGTGTTTTTTTGATATAGTCGGTTCCATAGCTACTTTTTCCTTTAAAGCGACATATCTTATTCTGCCGTTCCTAGGGATTCAAAGCGCCACTGCCGAGGAATCCCCTGAACGAATGAGCCGTACATTGATGCGTGTCCTTGTATGTGCCACTAATGTGCACCATCGTTCGAATCATTGTGAACATCATCGTACAAACTAATGTGGAACATAATATTGGTTTCTAACATTTGCATTCGGTTGGCATTGTTTTTCTTACTTCCAGGTTGCGGCAATTCACGCGCATTCGTTTTTCTTAAGGCAACAAATAACATGCCACTTTGGTTTTATATTGGTATGGAAGCGAAGAAATTTTAAGCTCCCTTCCATCGTCAACTGTGTTGGGTGAGTTTGATCGGATACGATTTAGTCTAAGACAAATTGGGAATGTTGTGGTTTGGTCGGAATCGATCTCATTCTCAGTAGGTATATCTGAGTTGATCACAGATGTAAAATTGAGGCAATCACAAACGTGGAGTAACTCTCACCCCTACGTTTCTGGGACAGTGTTAACTTACGTAACTTAAGGGTACAACTGTCAAGTGTTAATAAGTTGATAAGGTCGTTAAGAATTTTGAAATACATCAGTAAACAAGTTGTTGGTTATTATGGTGGCAGCCATTGCAGAAGGTTTGCGTGATAATAGCGGTCACTTTAAGGGGCCGTTGGGTTTCATGTTTTCAATGAATTTGATGCAGATTGTGGTAGAAATTACAGTCGTGAATAAGTGCCCTTTATGAGGGAGGATCGCAGTAGAGAAAAGTTCTACTTACCTTTGTTAAATTATGACCAGCATTTTTATCGATCTATGAGTCATTCTGTGTATCAAGCTGGTAATGCACTTACACGCGTTTCATAATCTAGTGTGTCTGTTACGTTGATAGTCTTTCAGATTAAACCGTTTCCTGGTTAGAATTGTCACTGCAAGCTACCACCGCGATTAGGAAGTACATTTGAAGTCACTTATCTCGAATTGTGGTGGATTGTCAAACCGGAATTATGGATGCTCTAAATCCCGATAGAATACATTAACGAGGCAGCAAGTTACATAAAGAAAACCCCACAGCAAGCTGGTTGCAGACAGCATGGGCGACCGAAGGAGCCACCGTTCAACTGGATCGGACCAACTGACGGGACATGGCAGGCAAAACGGGATGGATAGTCAGATCGCACGCACGATTATTCTAACATCCGGAGGAATATCTCGACATGGTCGTAGAATACGGCCAGAGGACAAAGCGGGTGGGTTGCGAACAGCACGAGTGACCGGATGAGCTATCGCCCGAAGAGATCGGTCCAACGGACGAGGACTGGCAAGAGAAAAACGCCCTGATAGAAGGCGCCGGACACACAAACCGGGCCGAAGTGCACAGGACGTGTGAGCAGAAACCGAGGGTGTTGTGATTCGGAATTCCTGCTCATAAACGCGAGCGCGGGTATGGCGTAGGAACCAGCGTTTTGAACAACAAAGATTGTTTTTTGGACGTCCTTTCGCTATACTATGTTAGACAATGTTTACTGCATGTACACTGAAGGACCGCGATAAACAAAACCATTCAAAAACAATTTGCAACCGCAGGTGAGAACCAGTTCAGCTGTTTTGGATGAAGGTGGTCAACTTTCGTACGATTTCGTCCTACCGAAATTGCATATCAACCACGATTGATTGCAGCTGTCGTATTCCATGCTTTCTCTAAGCGCATCGCTAACCATTATGTGTGAGCGCTCAGTCACGTTTGCTTGTGAGTAACATTTAGATCATCTCCAGACTTGAAAGCCTACGAAATGTGACAGCTTCGATGAACTGTGAGTGATATTGAGTCACCATAATAAAATTTCATTCATAAGCCGAATCCACCAAGAAGTAATCGTTGAGCAATTACAGCTAATAATCAGCTAACTTTGACACATTTGGTTGCATTTATACCTGTTATGAGAAGAGATTCTGAAAAAACATTAAAACGTTTTCCCTTGGTAATAAATAACATAGTTACATCTTCAAGAAATGAGGAGTGATCAATATTTAAAATCGCATTGGTATTGATATGTTCGCCGAGCTCGGCATTTAGGTTGCAAACGTTTCATCACCAAGCGAGGTGACATCACCACTGCCCCCAAACATCAGAAACTTAAAATCGTAATTTGTACGTTGTGATAGTAAGACCTCAGAGGCTTTCAGCAAAATCTTCTGGACGGAGTACTGCGAACTGAATCGCTTTACATATTCCAGGTGACACATGATTGTACTTTATATCCGTACAAATTTTTCGAATCTCCACCTGTTTTATTGAATTACATATGAAATAAATACTGTATTCCTATGTTTCTCTTGTCTGAACTCGGAAGTTACATATATTTCGGGCAAGATTTCCACGTCGATAGTTTCACGTGTGGATTAAACATGAAGTGGGCAGTAATCAGTTTTGGTAGTAGATCTCAATGAGCAAAATGTTACTAACATTCTACTACTCATGATTGTTAGGAAATTTCGTTGATTTCGTTAAACATCAAACTTGTTTGACCACATCTGTCGTATTCCTAAAGACATTCCAATCAGTTATAGTCAGTCCTGATTTGCTAATCTGTTTTGTTGAGGAAAAATTGTATATAAATGCTCAAAAACATTTACAAAAGCTATTTTAGTAAGCTGAGTTTTGTGTCCCAATCAATCTGTCAGGAGTAACTGCAAATCTGTTTTCCCATTTTTCAGTAAACATAATCTGACTACTGGCACAATATTAGTAACTTAATCGTGCCTCGCTAAAACAAGACTATCGTTTTCGTGAGTAAATTGACTCGAACAGATTACAGAATCGTGGATTTCATGGAGCTGGTGAGACGTAAATTTATTGGTTAGTTTGTTACTGCTCTTTTAGGAACAAACCCAATGTTCAGCTGCTCAGAAGCGATCACTGAAATCCTACATTTGTAAATTGGTACTTAAAATTATTTTTTTTTACTAATATTCCGATCAAAGTGAGGGGAAATTTACAACTCCTCATCACTGAACCGACGTCTGATAGACCACTTGATATCAGCGTGATCATTAAAAAGCCCCGGCAGAGAATATCAGCCGGATAAAAAGTGTATTTTGGAAAAGTGACGATGAAACCAGAGTAGGTAAAGTGAACGGATAGAACGTAGTTGGTATTTTGACTTGTCTTGCCTTTATCCAATTATTCCATCCTGCATTCTCTGAAAGTCACGAAAATATATTTAAAATCTTTGTGGCGATGCACATTGTAGTGGAATTTCTGACACACAATGTTTCCACTCAAATTATGTTAAGGGCAGTTTGCTCATTTCGTAAGTATGTCTTTACTAAGTAATGTAGTTAGCCGTTCTTTGACTTCTAGGGTTACGTGATGGACACTTCTAAACGCAACCAATATCCTGTTGGTATGAGTGACGTCATAGGTATTCTAGGCGTTCGCACTACACGATTTGGACTGAACTAATCGTAACGGTGAGGCAATCTGCAGTAAGTTGAGATATTCTGTAGCATTAACCAGGTATTTATAAATAGCTGCATCGCAGTTTACTTCTAGATTTTGCATTATGTTGTTGTGACCTTCCATCAAAGATTATAACGCGGATAACTTTCAGACGGCGCTGTGACGCAACATTCATAACGGCGCATTTGGGGGTAAAATATATGATGTCACATATCGAGGATTGTCTGAAATATTTTCAGCTCGCTTTCAGTTAACTTTTACTAAGCTGCAATTGCACGTCTGTCAAAAAGTGCGAAGACAATCGTTTTTCCCAGAAGGCCTTGCAAATAAGTCAACAGAATTACCCCTAATTTCTTCTCATTTTAATATTGTCATTCTCGGTTTTAAATATACCGTTCCAGGTGAGCTTTAAATCACGCAATACAATTAAGATAATAACAACACTAACAAGTGTTCTGCGCAATACAGTGAGCCGCCTTGATTAGTGTGAATTCAGCAAACCGTCGCTTCATATTCTTCTACGTAGAATAATTAATAATTAGTTTGTGTCATTGGTTTTGTGTATTATTCGGGCTGAGTGGAAAGAGCGGATGTAATTGAAAACAGAGTCCGTGCCAACAAATTCGTGCACCATAATGTTAATTTATAGAAGTGCATAAACACAGAAGGTTCCGAATGAGGTAGGTCAGTGTGAAGTCAGGATTCCCACTGCAACATGACGAGAAGAAATTGTTTACCCACATTTCATGTTTAACTCAAGAAACACGACAATTATTCAAAACTTACAGTTCAGCTAAGTAAAAAGGTTTCAGAAGTGGGAATACTACCGAACATATCTACTGTAAAAAGTAGGCCTTGTAATCATTTGGAATATATCTTACATCTGATTGGCCAAGTGAACGTTCCAATGAATTTTCGAGTAAATCGACAAAAATTTAAACATGAACGTGCCGTTTACAGATAACACTTTTGCAAAACCATTGAATCACTTTTCCTACGAGTAAAACAGTAAACCTTTTACTGAATGTTAGTTGTGTGCTATTTTGCGTTATCGTGGATTCAACAATTCTTTCGGGCCACAACTGTCAGAGTACACATTTTTGGAACAAACAATAGAGTTCGCTGTAGGCTGATCGTTGGCTTATCATGAAGACATTTTAACGCTCATTCTACTAGTCTCAACAGATTTGCTAACATAATCCGGATTTTAATTCGGACATTCTCAAATTGTACAGTTAGTATCCTGCCCAATGAATAGGTCCGGAGTTAACTTATCTCCGGATAACCATGCCCTTTTAATCGTACCTACTGAAGGTTCACAATAGATAGGACTAATCATACATTTGACCTTGCTGGCTAATTTGAAACACCGAGATCTCTTGATACGGTTCATCAGTAACGAAAGAAGACGTACTCCGTGAGATGATAACACTTTGTTTACCCTTATCGGTCACGAACATGGAACGTTTTATTTTGTACAACAACAGCGAAAAAGGCCAGCCTTCAAGCTTTACACCAGACAAGCAGTTGTTATCAGTTCCAAATCTGGCAAACTGCCTGAGTTGACAGTTCACGCACGCATAGGACACTGATAAGTATCGCCTCAGAAAGTCTGAGCAGTCGTGAGCTTTTATTACGGGTTGACATGTCAACCGAGCTGACCGGGTCAACAACGTGCTCTGTTTCCATGACATAGATGGGGTCGAATTTCTGGCTCCATGCCTTGCTATCATCGTTCGCTATATCGTCGTGTGCACCGACCACTCTGATATACCTACGCCGTTGCCATAGTCACTGATCTGTTCAGCTGATATAGAAGTTATCACAACTGTGGGCGACATGCAAAGCATCTCGTCCAGCAACGAGAGTGAACAAACTGAATAACACTCCCAGCTGATAGTGCTGGATGCAATTTAACCGCAACGTAGAAGGGAGCCGATGAAGAGTAATTTACGGCTTACGTCGTTTATCGCATGTTTGCTTTTAAAAGGCAGCCAGCCGACATTTTTCAGTCTATTCCCAGCTGAAAATTACTTTTGTGTGCCCCTTTTGATTATTTCACAAATTTGTACTTGTATGCCAAAGAACATCCGTTTTGATTCTGAAGGGTTATCGTATGAACAGATTGATAGTATGGCTTTGTGTGGTCCACTAGGCCTAACACTGACGGTCCAAAGAAGGAACCGGACGATGTTTCGTCTTCTGGTATTTCACCCATCAGATAAAACGATGTTTTGATGAAATGCTCGCTACGTCCCAAGTCCATTTGCATATGTCGTTGTTCTGACCGGTTGCTTACAGGCGACGCCTAATACGAACGCTGTTTCGCACGGCCTGGTAGATTTGCACTGATGAATGCATGTAAAAAGAGCATGCAGTACTAACGAGAGTGCTAGCTGCGAACGAATACTTTAAAGATTTTGTCGAGCTTCATAGCAAGCTAATGCAGGTCAATGCTTCGATGTTTACAGTTGAAAACTAACGGTCATTTTAATATGTCGTGTTTCGTTATTGATAAACTGTCGGCTAAGTTACTTTTCCATCAATTCTGGTGTAATAAGTGCACCCAATATTAATTCCATACTGGCAGTATGAACAAACAGAATGTCGCATTTAAAAAGCGTTCTCAAATGGGAACTGCGTTTTGGTCCTAATTCACAACAGTAACAACAAAAAATCAGTATATGATGCCGTTTTTTGAGTCAGTTCGACAAAACACATCGACGGCAACTGAATAAGTGAACGTGAAGTGCTATTTTACAGTAGATGTCAGAAGCACTGTCTGTCGATCACGTATATCACAGTTGTGATCCGGAGGTATTCGTCACGAAAGAAGTACTTGTCATTGGGTGGGTAGCGCAGCGCGCGCACACAGAAAGATATTCGCATAAACTAACCTTAGACGTTGCTGACCCCAGTTAGTGACAAATTGATCTTGACGGTAATAAGTTCTCTGACAGATGGAGTCTCCTACTCAACGACAACAAATGTGGGCTCGTTTTATTCGGTGCATAATACACTCAGTACAACAGATACTTTTAAAATGCACCTGAAAATGATCAATGCACATAACTTTCGTCTAGCTTAACTGTCCCTCATCAAAACGAAACTGCCGCTAAAAACTTGTGGGGTACCAAAAGGGCCTGCTCCGTGTGGGCGCATGTGTTACTGAAACTCTTTCCACGGTCTGCATAATACGGCCGAACACAGAAGAAACGAGATCACGCATTGACTTAACAAATGAGAAGGTGCCAAAGCGGATACTAACTTTTAGCATGTCTCTCACAGGTCTCGTCTTGAAGTTCTATTTCTCTACCGACGTGAATTTCATAGAATCCAGGGTGATGCAAGTTTTACAGACTTTCCTTCACCGTACAAGCTGTGCAAACTCAGTTGCTGATAGTTGCCAACGAAGTCACAATAAAAGGCCTTGAACTTTGCCATCTCAGACCTTCCTTAGGAACCGTCCTTTTCTTAATCGGTTATCAACCACTGAAGCGGCATTTAATCCAATCTTTGAACTAGCCAGGGTTTAGGGCATTATTATTCAGAATCTCGTCACGTCCATGATCTCACTCGCGCGGACATACATAATCTTTAAAATTTTTACATCAACCAGTCAAAACCAGTGAAATCTCTAACTGACACTTTTTAAGGAGATAAGCAATGCAGATGTTACTTTACGAAGCTCTGATTGGGATGTACATTGTAGTCAACAGATTTCCAATGATGCATTTATTTTCTGATAATAAGTGTTAGGTAAAATAAGTTGCCACAAAACTATCAAATAGTTGTTTGCTAGTAGGATTTTTCTACAGACGGTTGTCATTCATGATAGCTGCAGGCTGTCTGCTGAAACGAATTAAATCGAATGTACTGTGCACCTACCTGTCTGGGGATATAAAACACGTTGTTTTGTTCCCGCCTGACCTTTGCTGAATGAGAGGGAGCCTTAATTGCCGAGAAGAGAAAAGGTTAAAAATTACAAAGTATGAACACAACAAACATGGGAAAGAAACTCTGTACAATGTGAACCAAATGATGATTTTGGCCTATCTTGAAATCCTGTATTAAAAAGATGGACTTTTTCAACTTCACCGAGAAAAATCGTGGTATTTAGGTTAGATGCTTTGGAAGATATACTCAGGTTTATAAAAGACACGATGTGATCAGCGGTTGTGGTTGACAGTTCATTACTAAGTTATCACATTTACAAAAGCGGGTTAATGAGTTAAATAAGTTTTTGATTAGACACACGCGAGAAGCGTATAGTTGTTTTAAAACAACTGCCCTTGTCTTGGAGTGTACTGTATACACACTGATTGGGTAACAAGATCGTGACTCTATGCTTTTGAAGATTGATCTACCCACGATTATGAGATTCACGTGCCACGTATAAGTTTCCTCCTACAATAAAAAAACGAGATTTTGTTCACAAACAGCGGTTGATTCGGGTGAGTTCAACATAAACAGTTGAAGTGATATCGGGTACCTGGCAGAAACACTGTGGATAACACGAAAAGACCTTATCATCAACTTGTTGATTAAATTCCACAAGCTACAAGGTGACCACATTGTTCGTCTTTTACTGTGGGACCCGGCAGTGTGGCATTTGCGAGTTCTGCTGAGGGTAACATATAATTCTGACCTACATATTACGATATGTAGCAGCTGGAAGATAAATGCGAAGGAGTGATTGGTTGTGGAGAGGTATTCTGCCCATTAAATCGAGGCTTGATACAGTCTCAGTAATGAATCAGTCTCCTGGAGTAACAACCAGAAGCATTCGGTTAATGGCAGAATACAGGTGGTAATTGACAAACTCCGATATCAAATTACCCTGGGAATGGAAACTGCACAAACAGAACAGATGATTTACAACAAACTATAAAATGTTTTACTTAAAAATGGCCCGCATTTTGCTTATTACAGATGTATTGGCAATAAAATTCACTGTATCTTCCGAACTCCGCACCAAGAATTATCCTCGTTCTTCGTGACAATCAGCGAATAGGATGTTGTTACTCTTTATTGGATAATAAGCTGCGAAAGTGTGTTGATGTGCTGGTAAGCAAGCCTTTCCGTATATCAACCTAAATTGGGTACTACATAATGTGTGCTTACCACAAACCACACTACAGTCCTTCATCACGGAATATTTGTTGTTTTTTTTTCATTGAAAGACTTTTGACAACCTGCATAATGACTCGGAGAAATGGGAAACATTTGCGCATCAAATCCTGTCTGTTTTGATTGATGTATTCACGCGGGATACACGTTGACCACCGAGCAAGCACTAAACACTTGGGCTTTTCTGGATTTTCGAGACTTGTTTGCAACGCTAAGCGGAAATCGAGGGGTAGTTATATTTCCAAGTGTAACTATCATACACTGGTATATAGATAATGAAAGAATGCGATATACAACCGGCAACCGAACCCACACGCAGCAAGTTTGTGCTGGTATGTGCGTATGGGTGAGTGTTGTATGGGTACCACTGATGGTGCACTTGAGTACCCTCTCGACAGCGGCTGTGCGTACACCGTTGTCAAGAATGATGTGGTTCGCTGAAACTTTGATAAATAATGCTTTGTTAGTGGGCACGTATATACGGGAAAATCTGGTGCTTTTATAAATTATCTCATAAAATCTGGTATAAAATTGGTCGCTGTGAGCTCCACTAGCATATTAGTCATCTTAAGGATTACATCATGAAATAATCGATCGTAATCCAGGATGGGTTGCACTCACAGCGGTCATACCTCGCTAACTGATGTAATGTAATTACTTTAACTCACCCAAAGTTCTGGACAGAAGTGGCAACCGATGTTTACACAGAATCCTCGTCGATACCCGCTTCATGTGTCAAGAAAAGACTGACACGATAAATCACAGCTGTGCATGTCGAGGCGTTGAATTGCGTATCATAATGCTTAACAAAGTTTTTGTACACAATGTTATGCGACAAAACACTTCAAGCATTAAGTTGTATTTCTTGTAAATTGCAACTGTCCCGTTTCAACCAAGTGATGTTTGTGTTTAAGAGCTTACAGTTCAGCCTCATTTATCAATGAGTTGGATAGAACCCATTTAATCAGTGAGGACGCCATGTGCGACAATATTCGGCGCAGTCGTAACAAAAAGATGTCTACTATTAATGAATGATCGGTTGTTAATCAATTTGGCGTTTGTTGAAAACCCTGAAAAAATACGTCGGTTCGTCCAATGAATCCACAGCGACCTGCAAAGTTTCTCGAATCAGAAGATCGAGCAGCAGTTACCAAAAATAGTAGTTAATGTCACTAAACCACTAATGTGCATAGTGGAAGAAGAGGGGAACAGGTAAAAAAAATAACGGTTGCCCCTCGACCGTTCCGGACATTGTTGTTCATTCTGATTTGGAAAAATCGTTTTCTCTGGGAAGGAGGCAGTCTTGTACAGAAAAATTGAATAACCCAACAGAGTTTAGGCTCAACGAGAAGAATGTGAAAACAGGTTACTTTGTTAAACAAACTAAACATATACGTCAGATAAGCGAATATCCGATCAAGACAAAGTTCACATTTATTGTTATTTAAGTGCATATCTGACTACTATTTTTTGTAACTCAAGCAGTACGATGATTGAGAACCTCCTAATTAATGTTTTGCTGACAAAACACCCAACTTCTGAGCAAGTTTAAAGCTGACGGTTTGCTTTAGTTTCTATTCACTCCGTCCCAACAAATGGGCACTTTTGGCATAGTTTGACGGCACTGGTCAGAATTTTTGAATGATAGTCCTATTTTGCTCTCTGCACTCAAAAAACCTACACCCCAATGTTGTGCGTGAGCACTCGCCTGGGTTCATGAGGCATAAAATTGAATCGATAACCACGGTGTTATAATCTGAAATTGTTACACAGTGAGCCGTTGGTTTTAAAAGCACCGTATTTATGTCTTGGGACTAAAGACCAGCGAACTGGATCTGATTTATTCTGTGAATTGTATGGATGTGGTCCAAGCTAAGGTGAGTCAGGAAATTTACTTGCGTTCCTCAGGACACAACTATCAAACGGCTACATAACAAAACCTTCAAAAGACCGGCGAGAAATATGTTTACATGTGGACTTATTTGTGTAGCCAAGCCGTGTGCATAACGATCCTACCAACGGAAGTAAGTGAGAAGTGAAAGGTGGGAGAAGAACTGTATACATCAATACGAACACATAACTGGACCTGATTTCATGCCTAGGTAAGAAATATCGGGATAAAAAGATCACTGGAATCAGGAACTTTCATAGAACAGAATAATGACCGTCCTCAAATTGCGCAATATAAAACAACATTGGAAGACAACACAACTTGTGCGAGAGTGTGCATGCATTCGCACAGGTAGGACGAAATTATACAGGTTGAGAAAGACCTACCAAGTGGGAATTAGGAGTTTTATGTTCACCTGAGCTAGAGTTTGTTTTTGAAACTTAAGACTTTGAACAACCATCACAACGCAGTAGATTTAAAATATAAAATACAGTATATAAATATACTATATATTATAAAATATAGATGTAAAATATAAAACGTAAATATAAAATATAGAATAACTATAAAATATAAAGATTTACATTATAAAGTATGTTGCTCGATAACAGGCATGTGTAAGATTGGTTTGTCAATTAGGACAGGATAATCGGCCGACTGCGAAATGGGATTGGTTGTGCTAGAGTGTTAAACCCAAAAGACAACATCAAGATCATGTTTGATCAAAACAAGCCCTCAGAAACTAACAGGGAACACATTTGAAGTGAAAATGAAGATAACAAACGGAACACACTACATGAGACGTTCGGATTTGCTAGAAGTTTGGGAACACACGACCAACTGAGAACATAGTCCGCGACTTATACGAATAATGGTTCTCTAGTCACGATCATGAGACACTGTCACACAAAATTCTCATTCCACTAGAAACTACAGAGGTAATGGTCAAGAAGGGCGAAAATTTCAACGTAAAATAGGACTGACGGCACACAATTTTGTGCCGATCCCCAGTTAATCTGCAACATAGTATGTAAAACATTGACCTTTCCATACCAATCCAGCACTATTGTCAGGGGTGTATTATTTTCAAGTTTAGAACTACTACTGTTTGGTGTGGATGCCACGTTCACAGTTGTCAATTTCCACGCAGTGTGATGCATTGTGTAAACATAATTTTCCTGTGAACGCTGTGTGACTATTAACGTCCAAATCATATGATAGAGGTTAACATGAAGTCTATCTCACCATTGTAATGCAGATCACAGAGGCAAAGTAATCCACTGGTACAGATAGAACGTTTCCTGTGTTCCGTAAGTGAGTGGATGCGATAGCGATTGAGTTTGGTGTACAGATTAACGGTACTTCTGGTACAGCCTTGACGTACCGCTGAGATTCTCAGAACGTTTGAGTAAGATGAGTTTATCAGATCCTCAACCAAACCAGTTTTACTGACTTCCCCTGGAAACCATAAAGCATAAACCATGATTTGTATACAAATGCTTATATCATTGTTAAGTCGATGTCATCTCAGCGTTATTCGTGTGTCTGTTATCTGCCACCAACTTGTACGTAAAGGGAAACAAGTATTCTGAAACTTTTTCAAGTCTTTCTAACTGTCTTCATGTAAATAGCGGAAGCATATGAAGTTCTGGGCCTCAGTTTAAAACAAAAGCCCATTTCGGATTAATTTACAACTAACAGTAGGGCACAGAAAACAACGTGCGGAGGTTTTGCACGTGTTACCAAAGAAAGCAGAACGAAACCACAAAAAGCCCACACGCGACGGCATTCTTTTAGAGGACAGGCAACAGTTCGATCTTCGAATTTGCGCTGCTATATGTCACCCAATATCCGCCTGAATGATTCAGTCCGAATAGGTAATAGCTCCGAGGCCTACATCTGGTTTAGCAGTCTTAGGACATATATTCGACTTTGGCCGGCGAACAAAACACAATGCGTAGGAAGTAAGTTGCTATCTACATCCGTCTCACATCTGTCAGGCACACACGTACTTGTTTACGAGTTTAGGCCACCGCTTGCTTGTATGCTTGGTGGTGTGAACAACTTTATTTACGTTAAGCAAACTCCGGTTACATGACAGACCACCGCAAAGCCGATATATGTGTGCATTCGAAGGAATATCAACCGTCAGTTAAACTAGCTTTTGGAAAAGGTCAAACAATTATACACTCGGCAGTAATCAGTGAATTTTCCAGGTCTTTGTACACTATGTGGCCGGCTGGGTAGCTTTTTCGGGACATCATTCACATGCACCGCAACGCAGCTTCTTATTGGGACTCACCTAATACCTGAACACTCACGGTTAACTTTTGTATGACAAAGTACACTTAAAATTTCATATTTTGAAACGCTTAGCGTTCATTCTGATCAGACTACTTGCACTGCAGTGTTCAATTCAGTTTCCTGACTAGAAAATTTTATCAAATTTCAGTTGGCGCTGATTTCACTACATGAAATTCCGATAACGTGTATGGTAACCACCGGAAGTTTGAGTATGTTTGAACATGTCTGTTACAGTTGTACATATCCGCTTGTTTGTTCCACTTGGTTGTTGTTAAACACAAGGTAGGAACTCGCCACCCAACTTTTATTACAATCACAGTTGATGTTTGTGATTTTTTTAAACTTTTATTCGTTGTACTAAGCTTTAAGGTTGTTACGTTTGCAAGTCATCTCCTATTGACAATAGTGACAAACGTTGGACATATTTCCGATTGGACCCGTTCCATCTGATACTTGGCGGGCCTCAGAAAATCTAATTCCGTTTTATGTCCTGGCTATTTTCGTAGGGTTGAGGCTAAGTCAAACGTAACTGCTATTGATCAGTCCTACCATTTTTGGTAATATACGTTTTCTACAAATTAGCTTTTTAAATGAGACCCAACTGTGAAAAGTCAGAGCTTCGACTGGATTCGAACCAGCGACAGACACAGCATGCCTCAACGTGACAATCGCTCTACCAGCTGAGCAACGAAGTTGTGTCTGTTGCTGGTTGGAATCCAGCCGAAGCCCTGACTTTTCACAGTTGGGTCTCATCTAACTTCATAAATCTACCATACTACTCATCAGTAATACAAATTAGCTTGTTGCGCTAGGAAAACACAAGTTAAAGACAATAAAGGGAATGCTATATAAGAACTGCAATACTCTAAATCGGGTATTCACGTTTGTGAACGAATGTACAACGCTTCTATATTATCAAGTTTACGTCAACCTGAATAATAAATTCATCTGTGTCATATCATTTATCCCAAGTTTACACCGGTATATTCCAAAATCCTCGAATAGCACAATATGACTGAACCAACACATTCAGTGCTCTCACATTTCCAAACTAACCCCCCCCAAAATGGTCAATCAAATGTGCCTTTGATTGTATGCTACCGAAGAAACAGAATCCACAACCATACGATCATCCTTTTCGAAGGAAATTCATCGATGGTGAACTTTTCCAGATTCGTTCACCGCCGCAGCTCTCGATCGAAAGAAGAAATCGGTCTGTTTTGTTTACAACCTATCAGCGATATACCACATTGGGCACAACCATGCCATCACCTGTACGGTTCTACTACATACCTGCTCATAATGGCTGACCTAATTACTGACCTAATGTTGACGTGGCTCGGACTTTTGAATGTGTCATGCTTAGTACGCCAACTTATGGTTGTCATAAGGATATATTACCGCAATGTGGTCAAGTTCGTAACTTTTCCGATCAGTTTTTAAATAATAGATGACTACCTATAGAAATATTCAGTATGTTGAAGGCTATTGACGTCCATTCGATGAAGAAAAAAGGATATTTGCGGAAAAAATGACGGGCATTTGTGACAACTTTGCGGAATTACTTGTGCGGTCTATCAGTGATGCTGCGAAGTGTACATGGTCTCCTACACCTGAGATGAGAGATGTAAAGAAACAATGGATAAAAGTTTGAATAACTGAACATGACTATTTCAGCGAATAAATAATCAAAGCAGTCAGACTATTTCCAAACGAACAGGGTCGATTTTATCTGCTCTACAACTCCCAAGAATCCCCAGAAAGGGAACGCAGATTTTCAGACAGAACGCTTAGGATTTGCTAAATAATTTGATGGAACAAACCCAAAACCGTGGAGAGGGCACTTTTAAGTTAGTTTCATCAATTCGAAAGCTGCGTGCTAATGCAACGTCCCCAGTGAAAAACTTTAAAGTATATAATTCTATTAGTGAGAAGTCCTACGCGGAAACTACGATAGGCTCAGTAAGGGTAGACAACCGATTACTTAACGTGATATGTGACCTATTCGACAAGCGTTATTTTGTCAGAACTACAGTAACATAACGCTTACTCAACGGACACTGAACTGTGTAAATTGTGCTCTTTCGACGTCTTATTGCTCACGTGAGAGAGATTCAGGTTTCCCACCCTAATGTCTGACACTAATGGTTGCAGTGAAGCAGTGACGATGAGAGCTAAAAGTCTTTCAGGTGAAAAAACAAACAAGCAAACACCGCCTGGTTCACTTTTTGGAGTACCTCGAAACGGTAGCTAACATTATTCTTATCCAACATGGCCAATGTTACTGTGAACTTTGTAGAGTCATTCTTCTAATTGCGAGATTCCAAGTTCGACTTATCATTGTTTAACTCATATGTAGACTTGGGTATCATAACTGTACCTAAGTTTACCTCCAATGATATGTTTGCGGAGAGGGAATTATTGGGTGCTTAGAACCTCAACCGTTTTGTACCTATAATTTGCTCTATCAGATCTGTCTCATGGGATCTTTCTGTAATACGCACGTGATCGTCAAAACAAACCGAAGTCAGGTGTTACCTAATAATTAGATCTGTACTCCTCCACATTGCTAGGAAGCTTTTGATGAAATTTCAGTAATGGGCATATGATATTGTGGTGGTTCGGGTAAAGCACCACCTTCTTTCGTCGCATCGCGCTTACGTCGACTGAAGTTCACCATGTAACTCCCTCTTCTTAAGTAAAAAAAGCGGGTGTATGAAGGGAACACATTCCCTGTTCTCTGAATATGCTTCAAATTGAGGTCATTGTATCTTCAACTACAGAACCCGGGTAATCTTATAGTTTCATCGGTTAGCAACTTGCCACACAGTGAAACTATCCCACTACTTTGGCTTGGCTGTTTGCATGTCGCGAGCCCTCTCTTCGGGCCAAAAAGAGATTATCAAGCACTTTAGAACCACCCAATTACAGGTAGATTCAGTAAATCAGGTTATTTCTGCTATAGATTTCCGCATAACTCTGTTCTTGCCAACTCAATACATAGGTTCGTGTAAATGGAAGGTTTCACAAAGTTTATCTCACAGACTTACTGATTTCCATATCTAGCAGTTGTAAGCAGGACCACTTTGGGCTTGAGGACGGATTCTTTCTGGAACAGAGCCCCCCTTAACCAAGCGAATGTCCCATTTAGCTCAGTAAATTTTGCGTTCATGGTCCACCGTAAAACAGTAAACTTCGTTTTTCTGTCAGGTCTCCGTAAGTGAATACTCTATATCTGTGAGTAAAGACTGGACACGATAAACTTGAGAAGCTACGTTTTATAGCAAACATTTGTCACCCTCCAGTTTTTATTGCATACAATACCTACTTGAGGATTATCGAAATCATATTTCAAACGTTTCCACACATTGCATGCGAGCAACTATTTCTTTAAAAGGTTATTCCATGAGCATATGCACACATTCCACTTCAATTACACACACACACACACACACACACTAGAATGTGTTTGCAACTTTCATGAACTGATAATTCCCGGCTGGTCTTAACGGGGTGTTAACAGTTATTGTAAGTTAAATCTACTTTTGCCAGACCGAAATACACAAGGTTGTGCAAAGTTGAAAAAACGTTCCGTTCAGTCTTTTCCACAAATGAATCAAGGGATCAGTGTGATTAACCAGCAACCTCAAAGAAACAAGTGTGTTGACAATCAGTCTTTCGAATGATCCACACCTTCAGCCTTCAGGTTTATCTAATCAAAAAACAACCGTAGATGGGTATGTGGTGGGTATCTACTACGGTGAGAAATTCTTCAGATTTGATATTAATGTTTGTGCTCGGTTTGTCTACAAGGATTGAAAAGGCGTAATTAGAAGTAGTCCCTGGTCACATTGTGCAGCAGGGAAAGAGAAATTCACTTCAGTCATGAGAGAAGGTAGAGAAATTTTGAATGAGCGGACCTTCTTGCGGATATCTAGGTATAGGTTATCTTTGATGGTGAGATGAAATTTAGGCCGAGTGACCCTGGTGAGCCAAATTGGTACAGCAACGATCCTCAGAATCAAGCCGTGTGATTTTACAGGATGACTGGCGTCAGGATATCAGTAAAGGATTTTTGGCACTATTAACAATCAGTGCAAGTGAACTGGCCTTCGTAGATGACAAACCTGATAAGGTTATATTGTTGGTAAGTAGTTTAGCAATGGATTGGGTGTGTAAGTGAGTCCAAATGTGAAGTTTCGGAGCTTCCGACATAGCTTCGTAGCGCAGATGGTGAAGAACTTGCCGCGTCTGCAAATGCTGTTTCTGTCGCTGAGTCGAATTCAAAGGAAATCCAAGTTTTCCTAATTGGGTCTCTTCTAAATTGACAATAAAATTGTTTCCGTCTACAATTTGGACCACTTTTATGGTCCGTGTTCCTGGGCGAACGACAGATATATATATATAAAGTTATGAAAGTGTACATAGGTCACTGGAGTGAATCTTCTTTATCCTCCTCTTTTCAAGAATGACGAGAAAAGGTTGATATGCGAACTGACGAAAGTCTTTCTGAAGGTCTATTATGCTAGGAAGATAGGTGGTGATTGGTGTTTGTCAACAGTAGTTTCCTCTTCCAAAAAGAGGGCTTAAAATCTGCATAACTGTATATATATATATATATATATAAAGTTATGAAAGTGTACGAAGGTCACTGGAGTGTATCTTCTCCATCCTCCTCTTTTCAAGAATGACGAGAAAAGGTTGATATGAGAACTGACGAAAGTCTTTCTGAAGGTCTAGTGTGCTAGAAAGATAGGTGGTGATTGGTGTTTGTCAACAGCAGTTTCCTCTTCCAAAAAGAGGGCTTAAAATCTGCATAACTGCCATGCATGCATCAGTCTAATATCGGCTGAGTCCAAGATGCTCACTGGCGTCATGTTGCATTGGCTCACTAAGCCCAGATGAAGTTAGATCTGTAGTGAACAGGCAGGACTCCGGTCCGGTCGTGAATGCGTTGATAACATTTCTACCTTGTGATGGATCTCACTGTATCGGTACTCTTATGGAAAGCGGACGGACGTCATATTTTTAATCTCAAAGGCTGCTTCCGACTGGGTCACTGGTAACGTTCTCCGGGACTGTTCTACTCTCAAGGGAGTTCCAGTGACATGCGTGAATCTGTTGAGATCACTATAAACGTAATCTGCTTGCAGGCTGATGGTTTATTAACAGCTGCATGGGCGTTTGTCATTTCTGGTGATGTTCGTTAAGAGTGTACTATCATGAGTGAAATTCTGGAAGGTGTGCCTAAGGAATCCAATGAGCTTGCTGTTGAGCTTCTTCCTGTTGCCAGGTTGATTGACATGGAGTATGTGCATGATATTGTCTTAGTTAGTCCCTCTGCCGAAGACACACAAACCATGCTTAACAAGATGAGTGACAGGGCTGGTGTGTATGGAATGCACTGCGCACCTTGAGAGTGCAGAGTGCTGCTTCAAAATACGGGCATTCACACTCCCGCCTTCTCTATTTCAGTTAATCTGCTTGAGGCTGTGGACACTTTCGCATAACCGGTTAGCGATACCTCGTCAGTCTGTAATATTGCTTATGAGATATCAGCAAGGATGGCGAAGGCGCAAGTTGCCTTTGCCAACCTGCATCACCTGTGTCGTAGAGAAGACGTCCGGTTGTCGTCGAAATGAAGGGCATGTAACGCTTATGTGCGTTATGTTTTGTTCTATGGTCCGGAAACGTGGCCTGTTCGCAACAAAGATGTAAGCAGAATCGTGTTTGACCATCTGTGACTCCGCCAGTTAGCCCATATTAAGTAGACGAATCGTGTGAGCAATGCGGCCGTTCGCAGGCGCGTATCCAGGAACGCTCGGGATGAGCGATCAACTGGTGAAGTAGTCGCGTAGCACGGTCTGCGATGGTTGGGTCATCTACTCCGTGTGTTATGTGACCGTTCGTTTTACCGGTCATTACGTATATGCATATACTGAGACCACCAACAGTTGGATGAAAACGCATGTCGGTCTACTAACAACGTGGTCAGGAAATCTGAAAACCCTGACTGTTCCATTGAGCAAAACCGGTATGTGTCGCCTGCCTGGCAGGTGTCCCCATAGTCACTGAAATCCCTGGTTAGAAACACTATTCGAGATAGTAGTATACCATAGCCAACAGCGTAACTGCATTCACAACATTTTCAATTTTTCCGCTTAATCATTTTAAGCCTTCTCTAGAATATTGTACATCACTGTTTAAGTGAGCGACGACCTGAGCCATAGTATATTCTGGTCAGGCTCAAGGATGCTATGATGGTGATGACAATGAAACGCGGCCACACAAACCACAGCAAAGTCGCAGCGTGTCAATGTTTTTGTGTATCTTTAACATTTTTCAGTTCGGTGACAGTAGAACAACGCGATCAGTTTCGACAATCCAGTGATGTGCAATTTGCGGAAGAAAGATAGGTTGAATAAAAGGAAAACTTTTGATTGATGCCGAAAAAACCACAGGCACGTGAGTAACGCCTTTGGAGAAAGAAGAATTTCAAGCTATTTTACAAAATCGGTCGACACAAGCAAGCTACCAGCATAGAATAAAAAACGTACATCCTATGGAAAACCATAAGAAAATCTACTGCTTCTTGTAACATCTTTAGAATGTCGTGTTTAGAATGTCATGTAGACTGCCTCGGTTTCAATCCTAACATCCCAAACCTCTAGCCTTTTTGACAAAAGAGAGTAGAAATGCCAGAAATGGTTGGATGATAAGGCAATGCATAGGAGACTATTACGGATAGGTTCGAGTCCTTTGGAGAGGTGGACCGAAATTTTCTTTGCACTGTCGTGATGGATAATTACATGCAACATATATAGATTATCAGGCCTGCACAGTGGAGTTTCTCCACGCATACGTTGCAGATTGCACCCGCAGCCCGTTAGTAGTAGTGCTCTGAACCAAGAACGCGGATGTCACAAAGGTTACTTAGTTGGAGAAACTAGTACACGGGTTATGCGTCTCAACTGGAAGACAACCAAAAACACTCATTTGCGCGCAACACTGGTCTCCGGACGCCCCAATCGCTGTGGATGTTAATGCTTAATTCCTTCATGTAGCAAAAGCCAATCCATGTTTTGCTGCTATCCAATGATCCCTCCAGTACCTCTCCCGTATTTGTCTCGTAGCCATTTCGATCCATGCTGTCGCCTCACTACTGAATAGTGGTGGTGTAAGTATTATAGTACGAAAGTCGTCCTCACCACATTAGTAAGGGATCACGTTAGATACATGCCTGATGGGCTGGCCATACCAAGTTAGCTGAAGCCAGTCCCGGTCGTCAGCAACTTACATTGTTTCTGTATGTGTCCTGTCTGTTTTTTTAAATACGTTTTGGTCCCCTTTACGTCTTCTCATCGCCTAAGTGTATCACCACTTTTTAAGAGTGTATATGAAAAAATTATCAATATTTTGCCCTGTTATAAACCCATCAAATATCTTTTGAGGCATATTCGCTCGATAAAGTTACAAACGCACTGCGATCTCCCTTTCTATGAGGCAGATGTTCACTTTGATAAAAGAACTAAGTAAAGTGAGTTCAAATTTCGTTGATTTATTTGTAGGAAGCATAGGAAAATGTTGTAGCAAGGGTTCTGAAGCCAAACTTGTCTGGTTTACTCTACAGAAGTATTTGTGCAGGTGGTATAATTTAGCTTCTTATACTACGCTGGTATGAATTGACCTATGTAGGTGATCAGGACAGCAAGAAGACATACATTGCGAAATGCAAGCATCTCGTTTAGTTCATCAGTCGGTTACATAAAACATTCGGTTATATAGGTTAAGCGCGTAGCGTCAAAACAATGAAATGAACGAACTTCACTTGGTTTCAATCAGGCTTCACTGCCACGGCAACGAAATTGATTGCGTCAGTACCTTTTGCCAACAAAGGGCCGGTGCGTGACGCTTGATCAACATTGCCTCTGAGAACGCTAACAATCTAGGGTCGCGATTGCGCAATAGGACTGTGAATGAAGTGTCGGGGTCAACTACATGACCTGTTGCGATTAGGTGTTTGGCGATGGAAGACGCCGGACTTCTGTTTGAGTTTTGGTATGCTGACCCACCTTGAAACATTGTTTGCACTAGCCACTTGGGAATGTGCTCCGCCTTCCTCTGTCGTAAATTTCGGTCCGTTCTGCCGATGTAAGAATCACCGCAACTGCAGGTGAACTGGTAAATAACGTGAGAGGCAGAGTTTTCCGAAGAAGAACGATCGGGGCAGTGGAGGCTCATCCTACGGGTGGAGAGTAACAAGCGCAATTCCGCCGCGGGATATGTGCGAGCAATGACAGATTTCAACTTTCGACTTACGTCGGTAACGTTGTGGTCACCTGTGTAAGGAAGGTTGATAAAAACCTGTTTCTTCGGCACTAACTGTGGTTGGGAGGCAGTCACTCGCTCCTTGCAATAAATTTCAATAAATTTGGCCGGGTATCCATTCGTGAACAGAACATTCTTTAAGAGCTCCTCCTCAGACTGTAGGCTGTCGGCCGTGCACAGTTTCCTTGCTCGGTGAAAAACAGTTCGTACCAAACTACGTTTGTAAGCCACCGGCGTAAATGAAGAGAACTGTAGGTACTGCCCACTCCATGTGGCTTTTCGATAAACAGACCTACTGAGTGTACCGTCTGAGCGCCTAGAAATAAGGACGTCTAGGAATGGTAATGAGTTATCTAACTCTTGTTCATAGGTGACATGGAGATTTCGATGGGCAGAGTTAAACTGATGTAAAAGGTTCATAAAATGATCAAAATCGGTGAATATTATGATATCGTCGACATACCGTTTATAAAGCAAAGAACGATCAATACAATCTGACATTCCATCTTCGACCATTCCAAGAAAAATATCAGCCAGTGTTGGACCCAACGAGCTACCCATTGCCACACCGTCAACTTGCTTATAAGCACATTCGTCAAACTCAAATGGGATGATTTCCGTACAAACAAGAATCAGTTCTTTGACGTAGCCGACAGGAATGGATAAAGAAATATTATGAATCAAAATAAAATTACATAGATAATCAACTGTTCCATGTAACGGAACGTTTGTGAATAGTGATTCAGCATCAACGGAGTATATCTTTTGTGCGGAACTCACCGAGATATTCTCCAAGATATCACACAATTCAAAAGAATCCTTCAAAGAACGAGAGCTGAGGGTTTTGCGGATGGGGTCGAGGAGCTGAACTAGCCATCGAGCAAGTTTGTGGTAAGGTGAATCATCCATGGCAAGAATAGGTCTCAGGGGGACACCGGCCATGTGCAATGTAGGTGATGCAAAATTATCGCGCCTTGCAGTTTATAAGGTAGTGTAAAACATCTACAATCTATTGAGCCACCTTGTGGGTTGTCGTAGGATACTTGCCAAGCAGCCAATTGGAAATATGGACTAAATGATTTTTGAGTCGACCATCTGGGGATAAACGGTTTCATGGAAACACATTAGTACAAAAATCTCCATGCTTCTTTGAAAGATACCAATGTAAACCCAGTTGTATTCTCCCTGCAATAAAAACTTCAGTAGAAAACATGTTGCATAGCAATAAACCGTATGAAATGATGCCAACATAATTGCTCATCCCTTTGCTGTCAATCCCAGTGTGACAAACAGAAAGCGTAGCCTAGATGTTTCGATTTTCTCCAGCATTCCATATCATTACATTACTCATATTCGATATTCTTTTTTGAGATTGCAACTGATGTATCCTGTGTTCATCTTCTGAATCACACTAGCTTTTAATCACTTAATGTTAGCGATTTCCTCCGACTGACTTGATGTGAATTTAGGGCAGTTTGGTGGGTCAGCTCAACCCCAACCGTGATCACTTAAGTCGGTAGTCGAGACATATGTCCATCAGTCGTGGTGACTCACCCTTGTGTTCAAGACAACCGAGGTATTCTGAAAATAGGCTCTAGCCCATAAAGTAAATCTTGCTCTAAATCCGGAAACAATGAGTGTGGCCGGTTTGTTCTCTCAAACGTCGAGGACTGTTTCAATAGGGGTTTGAAATAAGCTTACTGAAGAGTATCGTATACGCGGTGTCTGATATTCCTCTACTTCAGCTACCGTTACCATCCGTATTGTTTAACGATTGATCAGAAAGGCTAGAAGTGAGGTAACATCAGTCCAATGTGAAAATTGATCACAGTTTGAAGTAACTAAAAGTTAAAATGAACCTGCTAGTCGTCAAAAAAGATTTGCGAATAAACGTTTGAGAAATGACAGTTCATCATATATGAGCCGTTCCTTGAAATGCTGACCATTGTTGGAGAGCGATCATGTTGGAGGTGGTAGCCACAAGGAAGGTTACTAGCATCAAACACTCATGACCTCCGTACTAAATGCACTGTGACAAACCCGATCCGTTTAATACAGCTCGGCGTTGTTTGATAATCGATGTTGGTGGGAGGGTTGTTCTGACCTGTACAAACTAGTTAGGATAATTTGACTTGTGCTGTTTTCCTTCGTCAAAGATAAGACGTATCTCAGATGTAATTTCATGCTTTTTGCGAAATGTTGATTATAATTAGTTAAACAGTTGTGCGAGTTTAATAGAACGTACGAACCAAGAATAATTGACATATTGGCAAAAGATGCAGAAATGTTTTTGAAGATAGTCGACTCAGATGAAAACGAACCAAATGAGTGGCAGTTGAAATTTGTACATAGCAAGGTATTAGAAGGAAGACTAAGGTGAAGCGACGGCTGACTATATTAGTATAATCGGACATATAGCAGAAGATTCTTGCCAAGTTTCCAGCCAGTTGGCATAAGTGCCCTCATACTAAATGAATCATTTGGGTACTCGAGAAACGTTTAAAGCAAATGGCAGACCTTACTCATTGACTGGTAGCAACGTGTGCGAGTAGTCACTGTCTGACTGTGCTGCACTCCAGATCATAAGGTGCATCCGTGTGGGAACCCAATCTACATAGTGACATGTGTTAAACTGGTAGCTTGTATTAATAAACTCATGCCGTTTTGGACAATACATACTATCGAATCTTATGGTCCGTTTGTTTCAGATCAGTAAAGTTAGGTTGTATTCAGTCAACAGTGAAGCTAGACTGACTGCATTCAACAGATACTGCCATTGCTTGAATAATTCTCAGCTTTCAGCTACTTTTCTCAACTACAGCCAAGTTGACTGTTGTGCTTACTTCGGTGACGGTACGCTTATGTAGACACCCACCGTCACAAAAACCTGGGCCCACTTGAGCAGTGGGGAAATACAACTCCCAGTTAACGAACCTGTCGATTGCATATTAGACCTGTGATTGATGGTTTAAACTATATTCAGGATAGACGAAATCCACTGACCAAAATGTAAACCCAGAGGGACAATGTCTAATCGAGATTGTCATACAGCACTACTAACTTCGTTACAAGCAGTAAACCCATATTTTTATCAGTATTAAGGTCAAAACTAGCGAATTAGCCTTAACCAGTGTGGCATTTTGTAGGCCGTTAGTTTTTCACGGTATGGCGTCTTTCAAAAGTGTTAGCGGATGTTGTGTAGTTTCATCATCCGAGTGCCCACTGGTGTCGCGTGCTGATGGAAGCTGGGTAACACAGCTCGTAAGCTGTTGCTTTAGTCACCTTCGTATGAGGTTTCCTGTTCTAATTGTACCCTGCAACAGTCTTAGTGATTGGGGCTACAGTAAACGAATAGCTATTTAAATGTCTCTTGTTCGAGCAGTCTCATATGTGGGCTAGTAACACGATTCAACTGACTTAACACTCTCATACAGTAAAAACTGTGCGGTCATTGGCACTGTCCATTCTGGGTCAGCATACTTTCAATCCATGTCGGATTAGACCGCTGATGGACATGATCACATGTGATGAGATTGAGCTAGGCTGAAGAAGCAACCGCATCGAAGAAAGTGTAACCAGTTAACATGCACGACTAAGATGATATGTGCTTAATGGTCGTCGGGCAACGTCAGCCACTCAGAAGAAGAAACAGTTGTTAGATTGTGCTTATCTGAGTGGGAGTTTCGATGAAAACTTGTGTACAGATTCATCGAAAACAGCCTGTAAAGATGAGAACTGATAGTTTTATCTGAACCTCAGACCCAAACGTAACGATCGCGACTGAAAGAAAAAGAATGAAACATATAGTTCGTGTATACAGTTTCACCAAAATCACAGAAGGTTATAATGCGTATCAGTTATAGTCAAGATGGAAAAAGCTGCCAAATGTGTGTTTAGTCCACGAACTTGTACAATCACTCATTACTTTAGGTCAAATTGAAGGGCAGGTACAATGAGTACTGAACACTCAATACGCGTTATGTCCGATCCTATTAAATACTATGTCACTTGTCATGTGTTCTCATTGATTACTTTTGATTCGACAGTACTGCTCGGTTTCTGGACGGTCTGTCGGATGTTGTTACACATGTTCCATGGCATTAATAAATGTTTGTAACCGTTCATTCATCAGACCATTATGTTATTGGTGGTTGTGCCTGGCTTTGAAAAAATGATACCTCCACCTACCTGGCTTTGTTGGCCTGTTTGAATTACTTTCAGTTGGAACCATTAGTCTGTATCAGCAACCACAACAGTTTCCCTTTTCGTTTACAGCTAACTAGTTGATACGGTTCATGCAGTGTCCTTCCGCTGGGTGCTGTCTTACTGTTATCGTTATTGTTATTTTGAGTCTTCTCAGGTGGTCTTCTCATGCTTCCAGTTAAAAAATTTCCTGCTGGTCAGCTACTCCTCATGTGAACTCGATTCCCACAAATCACTTTCTTGCTCACCGTAACGCCATAGGTGTAATGTGTCTGTACTGAAGCGGTTTCTTGATTAAAGTAGGTTCAGTCAATCAGTGTTCGCACGCACGCTACTAGAGACGGAATTGTGGTCAAACTGGCGCCAATCAATCATAGCCAACAGTTAGCTGCTGTTGAATACGTACCTGTTTCAAACAACGGAGTTGCTAGATGCAAGGTCGTGGAACAACACAGCAACAAACTAGTCAATCAAAAGATGAGGACGCCTGTGGCTTAGTAGCAGTCTTGAATACTGCTGTTCCTCTATAAAAGGTGCTGTTTTTCCAATAAACTGTGATTGCTTAGTGCCGCTGAGATTTCTGTTCTGATTTTTCTCAGTTGGGTAGCTCAGTACACGACGGTAGGTCCTTTGTCATTTTCGTCGTAGGAAAGCAGCTTTTAACCAACGTTTCGGAGTGCTTTAGATGGTGATTACTCTCTAGATCTATGGACATAAAGACGGTTCGGTTGAAAAGTATCTTTTGCAGGCAATCTTCTGACACAACAGGTGATTTGGTTTCAAGTTAAATCCACCTATTTCACTAGACGTAGTCTTCTGTGCTGGTTTCTCTTCTTTCCAGCTGCATAAATCAAAAAACGTCCTGAATGTCCGTAATCTTGGGTGTTGTAAGCTTTACTGTATCTACCGTCGCCTCTGACTTTCTATCGAAATGAATAGGACAGAGCTTATTAAAACAAACGGATGGGTTATCATATCTTGGTGAAATTAAAATTGTGCACTGATAAGTTGCGTTCTACAGCCAGCTGTTTTGGTATTTAATGACGATCGAAGCGGTCTCTTCAAAACAGATCTTCTGTTTGGTGAGTCGATTTCAAAGAAATTGCCGAAAGTGGTCTCCTCTGTAGTTAGCAGTTATTTTCACCAGCGCCTTCTGATATATATTTCGTGTAATATTAGTGGTTACTTGCCTGCAGACGTCGTACATACGACAGGCTGATAAATTATATACGTAGTCGCAGACTTGACTCGACATATCAAACTAAAACAACAGTGACTGATGAGTAGTCGGGGATTTAGTTTATTTTCAAGTTGACCATCACTCACATTTGATCGCAGCCTTCGCATTCAGATAGACTTTCCAGCCGGCCTCTTTCGAAAAGAAGCACTAGACTCGAGATTCGCTCTCATTAGAGCTCATCAGTAGTGCATATCGTTGCCACGGCCGGGATTTGAACCCCGGCCATTCCAATCATGAGGCAACCGTTTTGACCATTGCGCCACTGACCTCACATTATTGCCGTGCAGGTTTAATGAGTTCAGTGATCTCGACCTGTCTCGGAAGTCCTAACCGCGGAGTTATCGATTGGAGTTAACAGGACAGTTACTGCGTCTACTCTCGAGACGATCGGGCAACCTGATCACTGCTCACAAGCGAGAGTGGCTGAGCGTTCAGATTTGATAATTCGGTCGTGCCTAATGTGAGGTCAATGGCGCAGTGGCTAGCATGATTACCTCATGATTGGAATGTCCGGAGTTCAAATCCCGGCCGTGCCAACAAGCACATGTACTACTGATGAGCTTTAATGAGAGCGAAACTCGAGCCTAGTGCTTCTTTTCGAAAGAGGCTGGCTGGAAAGTCTATTTGAATGAGAACGCCGAGATCAAATGTGAGTGATGGTCAACTTGGAAACAAAACAACAGTGGTGATGTCACTGGACTTCATAATTTAATGAAAAATTGAACGTTCCCCATCAGTGACAGTTGCATTGGTTTCGGCGTTGATAGTTTTTCTGTTAACTTTGGACAATCCCAAAATACTACTTCGTTAGAAAAATTGCGGTGGGACGTCAGTTTATTTGACAGATTCTTTCGTCTTTGTTTGGTGGAAATGTTCCTTAGTGACGAAAATATGTTGCTTATGGTTAACGACATCGAAATCCATTCAGCTATATCAATTTTTTAGGAGAGTGCGATGCTTGAAGGAGGGAAGGCAGTGTATTTCATTGCGCATGGATGGTAATCGTTCATCACACTGTTATTCCGAGAATAGGTACTCACCCGACAATGTCGCAGTCACTGGTACGTTTGTGACCAATAAACGTCGTGCTTCCCCTACCGAAGGTGTGGCGCCAGAGCCGTTGGCAAAAGCTATGACAGCTCCTTTCGAGGAACAATGAAACGAAATGAATTAAACGGTGATACCATGCAGTTTGTTTTTGAGGGTCATTCAGACGTCCACTGGATGTTGCAGATAACGCAGGTTATCGAAGGCGACATGCACTCTTATTGTTCTGGTCAATTTCTCATCAACCATACTGAAATATTGTCAAGATGTTCCTATTCAAGTATATGAAACTGTATTTATTTTTTCCAACAGACCGTGGGAATGGAAAATACTCTTCCGTTGGAATACAGCTTTGTACTTTGAAGGTGTTAACCACATCCCTTACAAAACATACTGGTCATTTGCTCATTTCAGATTGCTCAGTACGTCATCGTTAGAGGGGAGGCGAAACAACTTCCTTCATATACTCTGTATTATTCAAGGTGGCATTAGTTAGAGGATTCTGCTCAAGCTCATTGTATCTCGTAAGCTCACTTTCAAGAACGTAGTCCATGAAACCACTGAACAGGAAGGGAGAAATCGAACAGCCTCGGCGCAGAAATCACAAAGTGGAGAATGCTGGCTACACTTTCAGTCGTTGATCTATTTTGTTAGTCTGGTCTGAAGGACATTATCAATAAAACAAAATTGGTGATTGCTCACATGTTGTTCTGAAATCGTGGATGTTCACCCGATCTTACACACACTCTAGTTATTACTGGTTACACTTAGCGGTAAATCTGCATCTTGTTTGCTGAGCAAACATATAATGGATTAAACAGATTCAGTCATTTTGTTTGGGGCACTGGCAGACGTTACAAATTATCAAAACGAAGACAACCTTCAATCATAAAAGGACTTTTATTGTCGATTTCCTGTAGAAGTGTTGGTGTTGTAAGGCCTTTTGTTAGGTGAAAATGTAATCGGTACACATCCGACCAGATCGGAATCCTGTATACACTTCACGTGTATAAAGATTCCTGAGTTGGGTAATTCCAGGCTAAATGAATTTAGTGAGTAACGTGAATATGATAAAGGCAAGTCTGGGGAGTCTGTTAACGATGTACTGACTTCCGATTCCTTTCTAAGAAACCAGAGAAAACTATCGAAACGCACCAATATGACTGCCTTATCATTTATCCACCGTTTTCCATATGAAGTTGTCAGTTCTGGTAATAACCACTGGAACAGAGGAGATCTGGCCTTGGAGGTGTGCAGCAATTTAGTAACCACATCAAAAATCTTCAGCTTCCAGCGGGAGATTGTCGGGAAAACAATAACTGCCCACTCGGATCATGACGTCTGTCCAACTTTCCCAGGATCACCAAGACTATTAAGATCAGCTACCAACAGGGTGCAAGTGGCTGAGTAAAAATGAGCCATTTTTCAAATCTTGTTTCATTAGAACTGACCCAACGGCCAACAGAAACATAAATCAGGAAAACCGGCATTGTACTGTTTGAGAGCAAAAGGATTTATTCTACCTCTTTCTATAATTCTAACAGGGGAGACTCACTATCATTTCTCGAACTTTTATTTGGAGGGCGTTTGGGTATTTGAAAGTGGTTGTCAACTCCTGAGTCACGGAGAATAGAACGATGCATGTCTACAAGGCTTACTGATTTGACAATAATCCATTTCTACCGCAGTTTCACAACTCTTTTCACCCTTAGACCGTTGCGTCTGTTTGGACTTGTTCCATGTTCGCAGTGTTTTCCCACCCGATATCGCCTGGATAGATTGTTCTCCAAGGTCACCTGGTTGATGCTTTTCGCCCATCTTCATCTGATTACCATTCAGTTATCTGACGTTTGTGAGGGTGTTGCTTTTGGGCTAATTTAAGGATGAAACTTGCCAAAGCAATACGGGCACTGTGTTCACATGGTTACTCGAGAATATCCAACTCGCTTTCAGCTTTAACTGATTGCTAGTTTCTGTTGCTGTCTAAGAAGAAGAAGAATATCTTCATGCAAGATAATTCTTTCTCTAGTACTGACTTGTGTCACTAAAATTAATGAAATCCTGGGGTGCGTTCACTTACAACAACCCCTCAATGTCACCAGTGCATTCAGTTTGTTAACAGCGGCCGTGGACAACTCGGTATCAACGACTTTATCATGTGGGAACCAAATCACACTGTTGTAACACATACAAAAAAGTGATGGGCCGGTAACCTGACAAGTGAACAGCGTATTGAAATGGTTTTCATTTATGCCGCCTGCGATGGAAATTTGGAATAAATCACTAGCGAGTTTATTGTAAAACATGCGTGTACGCTATCGGTTACCTGTAAATCATTTCGAAGTTTGATGAAAGGTTTGTCACAACAGGCAGTTTTCATGATCTGCAAAGAAGTGGTCGACCGCACACATCAGCAGATGACAGTTCTGCTAGTTATGTTCTGCGACGTTGGGTTACCTTAAACACAAGTGTTACAGGGAGCGTCGATAAACACCTGAGGATATTAAAGTGGCCATAATCTCAGAATGCAATGCATTCTGCTAGGCTCTTGTGTTGTTGTCACACTTGAAGAGAATGTTTTTGTGCTATAAAAATCACATGACATTTTCATCATCTCTTGTAAATTCAGTGCTCTCTTTTCTTCTCTACCTTTACGTGACGATAATGTCGGCCCGCCTGTAGGAAAGCACATCTCTAGCGGCAACTGACAGATTCATATACCCTAACGGATACTATCAGCTCTGTGGTCATGGCAGAATCGGCTGACAGTTTTCAAATATTTACTCGATTGGCACACACGTGAGAGACAACCGGCACTACAAGTTTTCTAATCATTATACTAGCTCAGTCTCACGGGTCATCAGCTGCGCATGTCTAGCTGAGTATTGTTTCAGTGTGTTTCATTGTTCTCTGATGGCATGGTTGCAGGTAGCAGCCTCACTGAATTTGCCTTTCATTTAGTTGTATTCAGTTTGTCTTATAAATCGTCCAACACAATTCTCCATCGACCAGCACAGTGACAGGAACGAACAAGCAAAGATTTTCCTCTATCCCATAACAGCCCATAACACTTATGGGTGAAATCGGATAAAGCATATAGCGGATTACCGTCAAACGTTTTGTTTTGCGTGTAACGGGAGAATACACAGCAAACGTTTTGGAGCGCGACATGTTTAGTACTCAGAAATACGCGTTAATCAGACAAGATAGCTCGCATGAAGACCGATTATTCATTGCATGGAGTGTAGAAATGACCTTTAAAAAGCTGTAAACGTCATTGATGGGCGTTTCAGCAGTGTGACCTGGTCCCATCGCGGTATACTCGTTCAGGCCAAATTGTGCGCAGCTGGTGTCCGGCAGACAGAACTGAACTGAAAAGAGAGTAGTCCAACGTAACGTAACGTGAACATAGTCATACAGACACACATGCACACAAATCGAAGTAGTCAGTGGGTGAAGTGAATGCATCGATTATAAAGTCAGTATGCGAACAAACAATAACTGTGAGGTGTGCGTCACGCCCCTACCCCACCCCGTCCAGTCCAATTCGATCAGCACTCACATGTATCAACATGTTATCCTAGTTTGTAATCACTTAATCGAAACCCGTATAATGCGAGTGTTTCTTGTTGACCCAAAACTAACGGATATGGGGTTTTTCAGAACGAAGCAGGTTACCAATGGACAAAGCTCATCAACCTGGACAACATTCTTGAACGAGGTGTCCTTGCCGATGTCGACAATACAAGTTGCCTTCATCACAGATAAAATGGTTGAATAAGACATATTAATAGGAAATGAAGAGAAAAGTCTCAGTAACGAAATCACAAAAAATGAGAAGGGTCAAGCGACGCTTGTTGTTGTGACAATATGGCTATAATACTTCACGCCAGAGTCCACAAATGGCGCGGTAAACTTAAATAGCTTGTATGGCGTGCCTCAAATTCCTCGGAAAAATTGCTAGCTTTTGATCAGTCTTTTAGTGATTTGTAAATTTTATTACTAATGTGTACGTTGGCAGGTTTGACCATTTACATGAGACCCAACTGGGAAAAGTCAGGTCTTCGGCTGGATCCGAACCAGCAACGGAAACAGCATGTCCAAATGCAATAGGCGCCCCACCAGCTGAGCCACGAAGTCCCGCCAAGAGCTCCGAATTTCACATTTAGACTCTGTTACCCAGTCATCCCACTGTTTCCTGTGGAATCCACCAGATGATCCAAGGAGTCGATTGTCCAGGCAGGATTTCTGGCAAAATTCATGCTGGACTCCACCAACGCCACTGTTGAGCATAAAAATTCTGATATTAATTAATTTAACGTATTTGATGGTTTGGATGAGACCCAGCAGGGCACGCTGTGTCTGTCGGTGGTTCGAATCCAGCCGAAGACCTGACTTTTCACAGTTGGGTCTCATTTAAACTTCTAAATCTGTTTCATTTGTGAATGCAGCTTTTTAGTATCTATCGTCTGGTGAGAAAACTATCGTGAGAGTACCGGCGCATGCCAGTTCCTGGTCTTCCATTGCCTTTCAGCCAGGTGTTATCGATTGTGGGCCTTGGCTGGCAAACCTTTGGGTTGGCGCTGCAGAATTGTTTTACCGGGGATGCGCGCATACACCCCATCAACTACAGCCAGCTAATCTGGCTGTGGTTCCAAGGCTGTGTTGTGCCTGTTCATTCATCGGATTCGGCTGAGGGGCCTGGCTTTTCAATAAGCCCTTTGGTCTGGATTCCGGATTTTGGGGCCGGAGCAGATTTCGGGGGCATAAGGATCATAGAAAATCGTCGTTCAGGTTTACGTAAGCGGAATCTCGGAAACAAGTGGGCGCATTATTGGGAAATCTGGAGTGGGGATGGCCACGGGCCAACAAACAGTCCTTGAATTTTTGGTAAATGAAGAATCTTTTAAAACACTTATTTGGGCGAATGTGATGTACTCTATTCCCTAGCAAGACTGTGATTGGGCTTACGTAAGCGAAACTGGTCAACAGTTGAAGGCACGCTCAAATGTACATCAATTATTATTGAGAAGGGCAGACCAGGACTCACAGCTTTGACAACACTGCGCAACCACGTCACGAGGTCACTCTGGTGGACGCCAAGGTGATCCGATCAGCAAAAGAGAAACAGAAAAGTCTAGTCTTTGAATAGATCTTCTCTCACAATGTTTCAACAAACACATTCGACCTCAAAATTCACTACATCCCACTTGTCACACAAATACGGCGAAGACCGTCGACAGACTGACAAACGTGTTGAACAGCCGGTGACCGATGTGTAAGTTTACCGTCATCATTTTGTTTGACAACGGACCCTAATGTGGATTTGAAACATCACAATAAATACCCAGCATTCAGTGTTCACATTTAACACCTAATCATGATATCACCCGAGCTGCAGATATTCTCATCAGTTATACATATATATGCGATTCGACGAGCCGACCCGAGATCACCACTGTGGAACCGCTGCGCGAACAAATTTATTTGTTTGATAACGGATCCTAGTGTGGATTTGATTTGAAACGTCACAATAAATCGTTCACTACTCAGTGTGTGCCCATTTTCTTAATTAGATTATATATATATGTATACACAAGAGATCCTACTGTAGCCTTTATTCAGCCGACTAACAGCTTATGAATACGCCATTTACTAAAACGTTTTGACGATTTTTTGAACACATTGCGTGCAGTCTCTTTGCAATGCTGTATGAAACAGCATCAATTTCTATTCACCGACAGGACACAATCCGAACATGTCATTTTTTTAAGTACACTGGCGATCTGTATATAACCAATGCAGTTGAAGAAACCGCAAATTGTAAGACTTCATGCTACAATCGACAATGCTTACAATGACATCTTGTTAAATCAGCCATACCTTCCCTCATCACAAACACAACTGCTTGATCGCTTTCATTTTTCTTCAGGGCTATGCATTACATCCAAAAGTTATATGTGTAATTTTCGTCTACATTTTTGACCCAATGTTATGGGTCTGTGATCCACACGATGTCTAGTTCATTTATAGGACGTTTGACTTCGAGACATGAAACCGTTGCAAATATGGTATGACAAACAAACACTGGGACTTCGTAACATTAACCTAGATAAGCTCTACTATACAGACACAAAGACTGATCAGTGCAATGTGGTAATATGTCTCCATAAATAAAATGGAAACTATATTCACCGACTATTTCTTGTCTAACAAACATAAACTTAATGATCAGATGAGAGTCAAGTTTTCTTCTGCAAATCAATTGTTAGACGTCTCGTGAATGAGTGGAATAAAAACTAGTCAGACTACGTTGCTCTGGTCTCCGCAGTTTGAACGCAATGTCATTTACAAAGTGAATACCAGCCCAGAATTGATCAGAGTTCTCACATTCTCACTGATTTTTAAGCCGACAAAATTGAAAAGAAAACCACTTGACTCGTGTTTTGTTCCTACTAAAGCTCATCAGTTAATAAAAATCTTGCTACCTGGTGTAGAAATTAGCTTCTGTACTTAAACGATGTAGAAGTCAGATTAGTACCACATATTGCACAGATGCGTCGCAATGTCTTCACATAAGTAAATTGAATTTTGTTACTAGGAAATTGGGATGTTCGCTTCAGTTCGCCAGAAATGATAAATAACTAGAACAATCCGGAAGGACGAATTGAAGTTGTTTCACCTCACCACAATCATTGGAAAGGCCACATGTTTTTATTGAAAATGTAGTATTTCCTCATGTTCCGGCTGAAACCTTTCTCCACTTGTTCGCAACACCTGCCGGTCAGGTCTGCTCCATCTGTTAACTTCCAAGCTTACAGAGAAACAAAATTTCATTCTTTGATAGAAAGGACACTAAAATACCTGTGGTTCTGCCTCTTACCGGTAAGCTCAACCTGATCTGTTTCGTTTTAGTGATCAGTTATCAATCAAGTTAACGGATCAGTCACTTGCTTTAACCATTATTGTTGGGTTAGAGGAAAAGTTATTCACGCTTAATGGTATTTGCCTTCGTATTGGCAAACTAATTTGTGAATCATTTGAGGATGTTCAAGCCACAGTGAGATGAGAAACAATACTGTTGTGTCTGTCCGATATTGCACAGAATTCATTCTACTAGTTAATTTGATAGTCAAAAACCAGAGGTTGCCAAAAGAATGTATCTACTGAGCCTCATTCTCCTCATCAAAGCCTAACAGTTGAGTCGCCGTAATTTAGAGGTTCAACCAAATTCTCAACTTATTTTCCAAGTTTGCAATACCAGATGTCATAAGTTCTGTAAGATGGCCCACATATTATTTGCCATCCCTAGTTCGATGAGCTGCTTGTCATGTAATGATTATACAGATAAAATAAACCATTACTTCTCAGATGATTGTTCTCACTGAGCATCCCGTGGGAAAATTATGAAATCACGCAACAGTTACTAGTAATTCGCTATTGTCAACATGAGACGATTCACAAAAATGAGAACATTTTAATACCTACTCATTCATAGTGAACTATTAAAACATCTCTAGAATAAGTGTAAGATAACATGGGCATTGTGTTAATCAGAGGAAGGTATGAAGAATAACCTATTCGATTGTACGCACTACGATGACTGATAAAAAACGCGTCAAGTGTGTTAAACTAGAAATGGGCAACACTGATCTGAGGGACGTACAAGTCAACCAAAACATACGTACGTCCCAGGTAAAAACAGCCTCACTCCGTTTTGTTAAAATCCACATGGCTAACCTAGGCATTTTCGCCTAAACCAGGTCGATACCCTTGGGGATTCTCTTACAGAAAGGGCATACGATTGTGCTTCTAATTGCAGTTGCATGACAGAACTATCTGATGTTACAAGACTGTTGTCTGAGTCCAACTCATAGACATTCAAGTAACCTGGAATAAGATATGTTTTTACGACCCTTGTCACAAGTTGACATCCAGTTACAATCAACACACTGTCAGTATGTTTCCTATCTTATTAAACAACATAACGACGGCTTATATTGAGTTGGTTTATGCAGTTGTTAGTTGAAGAAGGTCATCGACGAAATTAGCACAAATTCATCACAATGTTTTATCGTTTATTACAAGTTTTGTTCTATTGTGCTGTGCTACAACCGACATCATCAGTGTTCTGTCTTCCATTCTATCAAGTCCAGACTAGTTACCAGAAGAGAATTTGTCTCGTAGTTTCTTTGGGTAGCCGAAGAAATAAATTGTGTTGCATTTTCATTACAATGATGTACAATTCCTAAGGAAATCCAGAAAGAAACACTAATATTATATGATTGTAGCCTAGTTTCCCTGACTTCGCGTGGCAGATTAGCCCTATATGTCTTCACAATTTCAAGGCAAAATCATTTTGCTATTTTTCTACTGAAGACTTGTCAGTAAGTTCAATAAAAATTTCAAATTCACTGTCCACGGGACTAAATTTCCCATTTGACTTTGTTTGAACTGGCTTAAATGTAGATTGTTTTTCTCCAGTCCGTTCATCAAACAGTTTTCACTAGATGGAGCACTAGATGGTAGCAACTACACCGGTGCCGTTCTAACTAGAGTGACAACTGTTTATCCACCTTCTAATCAGTTATTTCAGAGCTTTGCCTAATTTTTCACCGCCGGTCACCGACACACCATCCACAAAGCCAATGTATATTATCCCGTTACTAGGTCGACGACAGTAACGCTTTTTCACGTTCCCGGTAGTGCTTGACAATTTTTATGCTATTCGTCTGCATTACCGACGTTGCTTTTGTAGTTATGCGAATGGTCCATCAAAGGGTTAGCGGTGTCGGCCACTTGCGCACGCCGTCATGTCGACCCGATTCAAAGCCTGGCCCGTCAAGCATTTTGCAATAAATCACACACACACACAGGGCACTCACTCATACACACACGTATGCAATATGAACCAAAATCATCGCTTTGCTGTTGTACCTCTATACACGCTAGCTCGCGTCTCCTTGTCTCTATCTGGCCGGCTAGTGTTTGCATGCCTATACCCGAGTGTCGGTCCAAGTAGATCCAGTTTTCATTCCTTTTGACTGTCTGTCCGTCTATCTACAGAACGATCGTAACCATAGCGATAGATGTGATGATTATGTTAAACCGCATTGTTTATGCGCTAGCTACCCAACGACGAAAGCCAACACGCATACAAACGCGTGCTCCTTTTTTCGGAAGAGCCGGGAGGGCGAACAGACTGAGGGTTGTAGCCATCTGGACTATGTGCACGTGTCTGATGTGGCCAGTTATGTGCCTGTGTTGGGCTTGCCATCGTGGGCCCAGACACTGTCAATTCCTTGACCTGTCTTCCTCCCACCTAACTACTTAGATGGCTCGACCTTCGTTATAAACCTGTCAGACACATCGAGAAGTTTTCGGCTTTGACGCGAAGTGTAAGGGCAGTCGGCGTTGTTTGTAACCCATCGAAAGTGTATCGTTTCTGCCGTAGATCAATCAGCATTGAAAACAAAACACCATCGAACAAAGTAGGCTTTATCTTTCACCATCAAACTAATCACAAATCCTTTCTAGTCTGCTTGTATATCCGTTAAGATGGAAATAATCACGAGAATGTATCAGCAGAGATAACAAACAGTGACTAGCTACACAGATCCCGTTTTTTCATAGTTACCGATTGTGTGTAACGATGTTATCCAATCTCTAGTAATGCGACGATTGTGTCGTGATCAACTGTGTAACTCAGGCTGAATACGGCGAAAACAGGCAAAATTAATACATTGCTTGTTGCACAGCACAGTTCCACCTGGTCTGCCGAACAGTTCAACGTGGCCTGAAAAAACAGACAACAACTTTAACGCAAGCATTATTTTGGGTATAGATCTATTTGTTATGAAAGTCACACTATGCCAGTTTTAGAAACAGCGTTTTATACATGACGTTTTCAGTCTTCATCACGGCTTTTAACTATTCCATTTGCTTCCTTATGAATAGTCCCCGCTTATTATATTACATACCGGTCAACTTCTTGGATTTCGTGTCCCTAGGTTTTATTGGTGTACGGTTGAAACATTCAGGCACTCCAGTAAAAAACAAATGGAGGGGATATTACGGAAAGTCCAACCTTCATAACTTATACCCCTGTGCATTGCAAACTAGTAGACGAAAAAAAAAATTTGACAAGGTTGACAAGCTTGAAACTGACAAGGCGTTTGATTTTGATCAGCTCCACTTTCAAGTTCGCGCAGTTACTTCTTGATATCGATATTGATCCTTACATAAATATTCACGCATTCTTTGATCAGTCGGTTTACACACAAACCCATTCTATCCTCTGCTACTCCGTCTGAGTGAATATTGTAGTCTAAATACAGCATATGGATAAAATAAATAACGCAATCAGCATAAATTCGTCTTGAAGAGTACATCGTTGTCTCTGGAAGGCGATAAACCTTTCTTTAGGGCTTGATGGGTTCGTTGGAGTGTCTCCGGATCATTCACAACAAAAGGTAGTGATGATAAATATTTTTTTAGTAAGTCCTTATAAGTGTAACATGGAAAGACCGGCTCACTCCTTCCAGGAGTCCGGATAGCAGCTTGTACATGGACTGAACATACGTTGTCTTGTATTGTAGCAGGATCCATGTGATTATCTAATCATTTGCCCTTGAGGTCTTACCCATGTACCTCTCCACTTGATCGTTCGCGAAAGCCAGTGTTAATCAATTCACATTCCCAAATAATCTTCATCTGATAGACATTGACGAACTCGTTGTGTCTATGCGGAATTGCGTAAACTGGTGACTGGAGCAATGAACAGTATTCACCAAGGTCACGTAAATCAGGTGGTACTGAGAACGACAGCAACAAATTACTTCATTCACTTTGGTAAGTCGATATTCAGTAGAAGCACAAGTGAAGCGTAGCCAAATGAGATCCACACCTGTTCATAACCTGTCTAAACAAGATGACCAATAGTGACTGCCCGTCACCGGTGCTTCTGTCCAAAAGGGTACTCCAGGTGGTCACTTTTTGAAATCCTTCATAAAATGTCCAGAACACATTTGTTCAAAAAAGCTCATCCTTATCATCATCATC
>QNGE01003738.1:0-28388 GCA_008508345.1 Paragonimus westermani | reverse complement strand
ACTCTAAAAGTGTAGATCGATTCACTGAATCGAACGCACCTTTATGGTCGAGAAACAACAATTTTTGACGAAGAGTAAAAATGTGATCTACACATCCCCGCCCGGGGCGAAACCCTGCCTGTTCTTCCCTTATGTTTACCTCTCGAGCTGCAGTGAGTCGACGAAGTATAATTGATGCTAGAACCCTAGAAATGACTGGGGTCAAACCAATTCCTCTGTGGTTTTCACAAGAGCCCCTTATACCTTTCTTGAATATAGGAACTATTATCGAGTGACCCCAACTCGAGGGGATAGTTTCCGTCGTCCACACAAGTTGAAATAAATGAGTCAAAGCTTCTACTAACGCCTCTCGCCCTTCTTTGCAAAGTGCTGGCACAAGGTCATCTGAGCCAGCAGCCTTATTATGCTTGAGAGCCGCAATGCAATTGCGGACCTCAGTCTCATCCTTATAATCTGTATCTTTTCAGAGTTGTTTCTACATGTTCAATCGGAAGCCCGTTTTGCTATCCTTCGTTACTCTGTGCATCGCTTTACTTCGGCAAGAACCCAGCCAGCTCATTATTTAGTTAAATACGAAATGTACCCGGTGGTTCGCGCATGACACTTGTTAAGAAACGCCGTAGACTAACAAACTGTTGTCCGCATTAAAATACTGGTTTCCAGCGTCTACCAACACAGTTCTGAAATGATACCTACGTTTTGTTTTGTGATACCTACTCTCAGACCGGTTTAGCTCGTGTTAACACATCAGGCAGTCCGCATATTTGAGAGAGATTTAACTACGTAACCTTAGTGGTACAGACGGATGCCTAAATCTAAGGAATCATCTGTTTCACAGGCAATACTTGGAGCAAGCCTACTTAAACGTGTGTGTTTTCTGTTTCTGATCGGTAACCTTAGCGTCGATATCGAAACTGTCTGACTTAGAGATGTGTAAACCGTGTTGAGAATGAACGATAGTTGTTGGCCGGACAAGTTGGTCAGAAAAGAAAAACTGTTTACCCGTTATGCCATACGATTTAGAGGTGAGCAAATTGTGGATCTGAAGCCGAAAGATATATTTTGTACATTCGGATTGCTTGTAAGCGGACATTTTGGCTACTTTAAATACAACAGTTCACGGTTCTATAACTTCCGTCTGTCACGTTAAGAATATTCAGGATCACTTAATGCATAACAACAGCCGTTTTGCGCTAACTAGTTAGGCATGACTTTACTAGAAAACCAAATGCCCCCATCGGTAACCCGTCTCAACGACACACCTTCATGGTTGAATGACTCTGTCAGCGTTTGCATTGTGAATTTTGTAGCCAGTGTTCTGTAATGAAAATCCATCCCTTCTATCAAGAAAGCTAGTCATTAATCACCATTGCATTCTGAGAATGGTGTTGTGCAATACGTTCCTTCTCTTTCTCCATACGGCGCCTGCTAAGATGTCCGACGTTACAATTCATCTTTCATTCTGCCAAAATGAACAGTCTTCAGCGTGCTGTTCACTATCATCGTCCATTTCTGCCTCCCAGCGGAATGTTGAAGGAAGGAATATAATTTATCACAGCGTAATTGTGGGAATTATACAAGTTGTAAACCGCACCTTCTTAGTGGAATAGGTTGTGTAATTTCAACACTACTATGCTAAATTCTGTCGATTATGGTTGTAAGTTCATCCCTCGGTGAACTAAACGGCTTAAGCTCCTAATTAACGTCAAACTGTCGACATTCTTTTACTACTGTTAAGGCAGGCTTACAAAATCCCATTGTCACAGTATAATAGACAAAGAATGAAGTTGAATACAATCTGAATCATCCAGTACGCTTGATGGTGAATCAAGTGAGACATACTGATCATAGTGCATCCGTGTGTTGGCTACATGCTCAGGTATATGATCAGATGCCCAGCGTTCAACAATTCGTGTTTGAAACGTTACTACGAAAGACAACCACAATTGTCAAAGGAACGTTGTGACCCTCAGCACCTTAGGAAAGTCAATCTTAATAAACTTCGACATGAATGACAGTATGCTGCTCGACCTCAAAGCCTCATGTTGAGCTGGTGTTAACTGCGTCGAGTAAGTTCTGTATACAGAAAGCACTGTAGTAATTCTCACCAAGTTTGAACCCAAAGCTATGTACCGAGTATGACCGGATGAAGTCGTACGTAACCCTGGGAACTGCGTTCAAATCTGCAAGCCAGTCTCACAATACCCGTAAACTGAAATGTGAAATCTCCCCAAGACGGAATTCGCATTATAAATAATATCCAGCAAGCGAATAAACGCATCACTGGAAACATAGCTGCCAGTCGGTCTTGAGTTTGACAACCAATTTTCGTGCAAAACACTGCTTCAAATACGATAATTAATCCAGAGTGGTGTTGTTCAATATTGACTATAACCTATTCTGGCTCCATTACGTGTGTATGACTAACACCTTTGCCAGTCAAGTTTATCATCTGTAAACAATCAACGTGTGAAGTGCATTTGTGTTGCTTCTAAACTCGCCATCCTAATTATCGAATGGTTTATCAAGAACAGTTGGTAAAACAAAACCGAACTTAACTGAAGATCCAAACACGATTATTCGGCTGTTCCTTGTAACAAGTTTTGGCTGGAGTGTAAATCCCTCAATGAATGTAGATGCTCATTACAAAAAAGCTATATCTAGGTCCAGGCTTCATTCTAGTGCTCCTTTTAGGAAAGGATCGCGTGTAAAAGTTTTAACTTAGTATTGTCAGTGCCAGATTTATAAATAATATTTCTATCTGGATTTCCGTGATAAGTGTTGCGGAGACCTACAGTTCTGGACACAATACAATGTGATGAGGCTCAAAACCGAGCATATACGCTGTTCGTCGAAAAAGTGCGTGTGCTAAAAGGAGATGCCAGAGTCCCTCACTCAGTACTTGCAGGCTGTTTGTGTGATCAGCGTGTTTTGTCCCAAAAGACACTTTTCTGGACTCCCAGGAGTTAAACTCCGGTCAAGTGCCTCGGAGACCCAGCACTACGTTCGGAGCTTTAGTTACTCAATAACCCATCATATTAAAGACGTTTAGCTTTTAGAGTTAGGTGAACGTATAGTGTGTCACCTTACCGCACCTCGTCAGGTTAGATGACTGTGATTATAGTCCGACAGTATACTCTGCATGGCTAGCAGAGACAACCGCATACATCAGATTGATGTGCGGTATTACAGGGAGATTCATGCTTGGTACATTTGGGCACATAAGTTCATGAGTTTGTAAACTGTTACGGGAGGAGGAGAGATTTCTACATGCAAACTTGTGTTAGACGGCTTGTGGATGTGAAGAAAAAGTGAACGGAAATGAATAAGAAGAAACGTCAATAAAAGTGATCGTGTGCACTCCTATCAACAACAAACAGTGAAACACAGTACAACAACATTCTGTTAAGTATGCACATTTAAGGTTCTGGGATAGGATGGTGGTTAGGGAATTTGTGGCGTAACTTGCCTGTCGCGTATATGCCAGCTGAGTATAATTTTGACTCTCAGATGATTTAGTCGTGGACGCAGAATTGGGCGATGCGTTTCTGTAGGAACAAACACTAACTGTAGAGCAGTTCTGTTTACAAAGTAGCCTGACTAATCCACTATCGAAATTATACAGGTGACAACTTGGATGTTCCTCTTTGGTTGATGAAACGGGATGCGCCAGTGTATAACCAAGGGTGGGGTGTATAATGCGAGTGGGGTTTAAATTTCACCTGAGGTGTCTGTAATTCATAGTAGATTGACCCAATTCTGCCAGTCTTTCCAGGTAGGGGGTTTTCCTGAGCATCATAATTCTTACGGTGACTCGTCTCTTGAAAATTGCCAGAAAATGCCAAATCCCTCTTAGAATAAGGACGGAGATGTCCGGCATGTTCGTTTTCAGGTGTGGGTTGGGTACGGAAGCGAACATAGTCGGAATTATTTCAGGTTGCGATGTCTCATAAATTCTTCCTGTAAGCTTCAGGATTATTTGCGCCTGTTTAGACATGGTTGCTCAATTTGTAAGCAAACTCAGTCTGTCTCTCATTGGTGTCCCTAGGTCGCTTTCGCATACTCACATGAGTAGTACTGTGTCGCCAGGATAACAGTGATGAGTTGGTTATACTTATTGCTATATTGCGCACATAGATTAGGATATGAGAGAACTTCGTGTCATAAATGCAGATCACCCCGACCCATTTTAATACAAACATTGACATTCAAAGCGACTCACGGTGCTTTACCATAGAGTGTTGCTTCCTGTTTTTCTGCAGGGGCAACTATGCTTTGTTTGTGTACGCTGTTTGTAGAGGGAGTGAATATTCGATTGTATAATATTAGTCCACATCTCTGCATCATCTATCATTTCCAATATCCTCACATTTATCTAAACAGCAAACCCTGTAATTTTTCAGCCGCACTCAAAGTTGGATAAAGATGAGACCAGTTAATTAAATCACACGTTTTGTCACGAAATTCACATTTTGGGACTTCATCAGTAGGTAGCAAACAAATGTTATCCTGGATCGTCTAATATACACCTTTGAAAATTATGATACCTCAAATCTTCGATGTGCCTACTCTATTTTGGGAGCCGATTGTGAAATTCTGAGTTCTTCACCAAGTTGTAGTAGTTATATATACAATCAACGAGTTTATCAAAATCGAATTTCAACTGATCAGCACTCAACAACACCAGCATCCTTCACATCTGCATGGGCACCCCACCCAGCCGTTTTCAAAGAACACCTACATAAGTGCAAAAACTGCGACTAACCACGGGTAATTTTCAATTTAAGTCAATCAGAGCCCCACTACTCGCCAGTAAAGTTGATTTTATTTGCCTCAAGCAACGGTTACTGTCTTATATTCATCCATCGACGATAGGCCTGTCTTCTCGCTGAATTTGTAGGGTTTTGTGATTACTAGCCAGGTGTGGAACGTCGCTGAATGTTCGACAATGCAGAATGGTGTGCACTTCAAGAACTTATGAACAGTTGCTTTCGAACAGATGAAATCCCCCTGTCTCCTGATATCATCTGTGCTCATTTCGCCCCACGGAACCTTCAAATTCCCGCTGATCTGTTTGTTTCCATGCCTCGTAAACGTCAAGAGCGTTAGGAACTTGACAGACTGTTGCGTTAGGTCATCCAATCCGCTTCGTATTATCTCCAGAGCTGAGGTGCATTTCACTGAAAGTCATATTAGCTCCCTACTGAAACTCCGTAAACTGCTTCCTCGTGGGCACGTATCATAATACAAAATACGTTTTCCGCGAATCATTCGCAGCTGGCAACTGCTCTGTGCTCAAACCACATGGGCATGTGGCTAAAGTGGATTAAGCATAGCGTGTCAAAAAACGGTGACTGCAGTCCATTATGGAAAGGTATGACCCTCATTGAATCTGGCTCTCATTACAAAGGCGACATGACAATTTTGAGTTTTGTTATACCCTATTGATTTTTACCGCTGAACACTAAGTTACACCTCAAAGGCATTACGGAGTAGACTGCTTGTACAGAAGCCTAGTCTTTCATTCGAACAGGTGAATCAGATTTGTGAACAAGTTTGGTGTCCTCATGCATATGAGAGGGACTTTATGACGATCACTGGCTTAAAATGTACCAATACCAGATCATATCGTAGTGAAAAGGCGGTCAATAAAGCACAATCTTTATTGTCCGGCACGCTAGTTATCGTGCCCCGCGCGAGCTCGCGTCTATGAGTCATCATTTCGGACAACAACACCCCCAGGTTTCCGCTCAAGCGTCGTGTGTGTACTTCTGCCCGGTTTATGTGCGTGATCGGCGCCGTCTATCGGGGGGTTTACTGCCTGCCATTCTTCGTCCGTTGGTCCGATTTCGTTGAACGATGGCTCGTCCGGTCGCTATTGTTCTCCTTCATCTATCTACAGTGGCCCCTGATCGTATTCCGTGAGTGCATCGAGATATTCCTGCGAGAGTTGGAATAATCGCGCCTCCGGTTTTGTCGTTCATTCTCTTTTGCCTGCCATGTCTCGCCCGTTGGTCCGACCCAGTCGAGCGACGACTCATCCGGTCACCCTCGCTGTCCCCGATCCGTTTGTTGCGAGGTTTTGGACGTCTCTCCCCGCGTCGGGGTATTCCGCCGTGTTGGAATACCCACATTTCCGGCCTAATTATCCACCAAATATGAGTTCGTTACATAGTGATCGAAGGGACAACTTGATCTGTCTACGGGTAAAAACACGTTCCGTTATGATAGTATTGATGATCCAATTTTAGTCTCGTTGCACACTTACTCATTCGCACTTTCTCGCCCCAAAGTTGGGAGTTATCTACATGCCTATGGTATTGTTGGTGCACAGAAAGACACTCTGGGTTTGTCCATCATAAGCGGCATTCGAGCATTAGAAATTAAATTTTCTTCTCACGGACTATCTGTTGACTAAAATTAAGTTGAACCAATTTTCATACGGTCATTTATGCAAGTAGGTGATGGATAATTCCGCTCTCTGTTCTCTGGAAGCCGGGTAGTTAACAAAAACTGCATGTAACAATCAGTTCAAACGTGCCGCGGTAGATCAGTGTTATCACTTATGTCGGACCTGTTAGCGCGTATTGTGTGTATTGCACCAAAACTAGAACCATGGACCACCTGCCACCATGTCCGTGAACTTTGCGGACTTTTCGGCTAACCCATCTGTCGCTCTATTCCTGCCCGTCTACCACTATCTGAAGCAATCGATTCACGAGGCACCGTGCTTTTCACATTCACAAGCTGGTTTGCTGTTGCGAACACTGACGATGACGCACGTCGATGCAAACCCAGCCAGGCTGTCAAATTTTGACAACCTTACCGCTATTCCTGTTGCCGCTACTGCCTCAACAGCTGAGTCATCCAAACTAAGCCTGAGAGTTTGGACCATGGGTGTAATGGAGGCGTGATGACAGATTTCGGCCGTAGAAATCGAACGCGCTCAGACTAGCTAATAAGCCTTTATCCGAGTGGTTTATTTGATAGCCTACTCCTGCGTCTGCTTACCCTGTGTGTTACAGATAAGTCGATACATCATAAATTCAGACAAGATCAGTTGATAGGAACATGAATTATACATAGGGGTATCTATTGATGTTATCTTTGTATATGAGGTCTCCAAAGTTGTTTCCACAAATGAAATCCCAAACATTCAGAGTAAGACTGAAAATAGTAAGACAGATGGGGGCTGATTTGCGTGATTCCGTTGGTCGTTAAAAACGTATTCACATTCTGAAATGTTCAACAGACGTTCCAAGTTTCGCAATATGGGTTTTGTTTGAATTTATCAATTTTTCTCAACCGGAAAGGTAAATTATTGACATCCATCCTTATTTAAATATTCGAAAAATAATGGGGATAACAAAAAAACTCGTTTTCCATTTGTGGAGATTCACCTCTCATTTGTTGCTCACAATCCCATGTTTTTCCTGCAGTTAGGGCATACAAAATTATAGTGAGAAAGTTGGTATTTTTTAAATCACTTGGTCATGTGAATTATTTGCAAAAATACACAGAAACATAAATCGTAATGCTGGATTTTAGTGTTCCTCCTGTTTGAACTCCAATGAAAGAACGATAAAAAGAAAACACGAACACAACTGCGGACAAGTCAGTTAGACAGACTTGATTTAAAAGTAGTACGTATTGTGATCAAAGTTGTGCACAGTCCTAACCTAATCATTTTAGTGAGCCCAATTCACACAATCACAGGCAAATTATACAAAACAAGCGAAACCACTAAGAATTGTACGAAAAGGGATGAAAACCCTCTCAGTGAGTTGGGGAATGGCGTTCCCACATAAAAATTGTGTCAGACGTATAGTTCAAAATTCTTTTAACATCTTCAATGAAGATTTTATTGCTGGGCGTAGCCGCTTGATTGTTCTGCACGTATTTGTGTTTCCGTGTTGTCGTTGCCTTAACTATGTTTATGTAAAAAAATACGAATCACAGGCGAGACGATTTTTAAACCACTTATGATGAAACTGTCATCCAAAATATGGCAACAACATATTGGCCTAAATGATCTGGTTGAGAACAGCGTGTTGCCAACAAATAAATCAGGCTTTGTTCACGTACTCACCCATGAATGAACGCCGGCTTTTTATTTACCAATGTAGTGTTCAGAGATTTTCTGATGCTGTCACAGCCTCAACATNTGAGTTCTGTGATCTCGACCTGTCTCGGAAGTCCTAATCGCGGGGTTATCGATTGGAGTTAACAGGACAGTTACCGTGTCTCCTCTCGAGACGATCAGGCAACCTGATCATTTAAATTTGATACACCGGGTTTTATTGATCAGCTTGTGGTAGAGATTTTCCGGTCGACCAGTCGTGTTCATAATGAGCAGAACCAAATAAGAAGAGAACCCAACAAACCGCGTTTTAGTCGGTTTATAAGTGTAGGTCTGGAAAAATCAGAAAATCCTCACTTTGTTTTAGCAGAATTTCACGAGTGTCACCCAAGTCGACATATTAAAATAAGGCTAAACTATCATGCCTAGCATCGCTTACCAGTCTCTGGTGTGTTATTGGAATGGACTAACGTTGGTGGCCGGTCGAAACGTCATGTTAAAACAAGTTAGCATCAGACCGGATTCATTGAGGCAAGCTGAGCAGATGGGGGCATCTTGGAGCGGGAAGTTTTCTCATATCAGCCATATTCATCAGAATATCAACGACTCGTATTGCTAAAAGCACGTAAGTAACAAAATATCTTCAACAACTGACGAGGTCAGATCGGAATTGTTTCGACAGAGGTCATTATTGTTATACAAAAAATGGACAGGAAAGCCACTCACCAAGTGGACAACAGTGATAACTGAAAAATGACAATTGCGCGTTGTGATACATGTGATGGTGGTTACGATAGCGATTCTTTTGCGTCGGTTCGTCAATAAAAGAAGGCCTGGTAATTAGAGAACGATAGATACATGAGAAGCAAGTACAAAAATGCGAAGAACCAAAGTCTTATGGATATTTCTAACAAATGTGGTTTTTGAAGTGAAAGGAACAATGGCCGGAATTTTCGATTTCGTAAGTTACCCCGGAGAAATCCCACTGCTAAGTAATTTCGGAATCTTGTAAAAGATTTAATTCTGTCTACTATCATACCTGACAAGCAATGACAGAAAATAATGTTGCGGGCTGAAACAGACTAGGAATGGAAAACGTCAGATGTAGATATCTTTTGAAAATTTGTTCATCTATTAAAGACCACCTGAAATAACGTTACTAGATTTTCTGTTCGACAATAATCAACTGTCAGCTAGCAAAAGTACACTTTGTTTAGCTTTCTGATTAAAACAAATCCTGTTAAATTCAAAGTGTTATGTTTCTGATTAACCAAATAGGCATCAAGTTCTGAAGGGACGGAGTTTAAAATCGCAACAATTGAGCCGAGAAGGTATATGTGAAAATGATGGCGAAGCCATACAGGTTGAGGGATTAAATGATAAAATATTGGCACTGGCCAAAAAGTGAGAAATCGTTAATGGAAAGAAATGTGAGGATCAATGCTAACAAAGTGAAAACAATTAAAAAATTTGGCAGGCACATGATAAATGAGTGAAGGATGATTGGATTAAGTAATCACGAACAGAATGTAACACCGACAATCCGTTGAAGCATTTGAGGTGTTGGTGAAATTCCTAAACTATTCGGAAGATTTTTAGAAATAAAAATCAAACTGCTTTCACAGCGGATATCTTCGTCAACGTGGACACATCACAAGCAATAAATAACAACAGATGGTACAAAAGACATTTGGTATTCGAACATATCGTGTTGGTTGGTTATCAGCATTACGTTTGGATTCTCACCAGATAACCACATCAGTGGTATTCAACAGTGACGAACATTCTTTCCATGACATTTTCTCCCAAGTATACACCACTAGTGAACTTGAAGAATTGTCGAAACTAAAAGCTGCTCTAGTACTGCAAACAGTGCTTCACAAAGATAACGATGAAAATGTGGCACAACCATACAACTATCAACAGTTTCACCAGGTTAACCTTCTTATGGAGGTCTATGATCACGATAGCTGTCTGTGGAACATTAATAACTACTAATGTCAATCTGTTGGAAGAAAGTGTACTTACAGATAAATACTTGTTCATCTGTTTACTACGAACTCTTGTTTTGCTAAACTGTTACAAAACTGTTACTAGTGTTTCACGCCACCTAAGTGTGCTGCAGTGGATACTGATATATTCACGAGATATTTTCTAACTTCTAATGTGATAGAAGTTTAACCTTTATCGTGTATAATCGTTGATAAATTCAACCGGTTCAAAACACTTCCATCTACTGAATCGTCCGATGAGATTTCTTCGAGTCGAAATAACACGATATGATTCTGTGTTGATTGTTAACAAACTTCCTCGTTTGTGCTTAGAAATGTACCACATTGCTCTGGTCTGAGGGTTGTACTCTCACTCTTCCTATAGACTTACTGCATAAATCAGGGTCAAATCATGACTCGGTTGTAACGTTTATCGTCACTAATGTTATCTTGAAGTACATGTCTATGTCCAGATGTAGGCTAGCTTCCACTGACTTCGATCTGTCCCTCAGTTAAATCCATCAGTACAGTTCGCCGAATTGATTTTCTAATCCGACTTCTACTATGATATCCGTCACTCACGTGATGTTGAAGACGCTAACAACAGCTGTTATAATCTCTTCAGACAAAACTAAATGTTTTGTAGTTTGTGATAAGATAACGAACAACACCCACACCCGAGTAAATTAGTTTACAGATTCGGAAACTAGACCAACCCAGGACTACCAAGTCAGAGTCTAGACCTTCACGTTCTGTTGCATCTGAGCCTCTTTATGTAAGTGGTCCTATCAGTTTCACCTGATTTGGATGCTTCTAAATTTAGAATACTTCGTGGCATTTTGAACAATTGTCATTTCCTTTTTGATCATGATATGAACAGGACCTATTCACTCGGTCGTAGTAATATAATATATATACATATGTATACATAATGTATAACTACCTAAATCCCTCATGTAATTATGACCTGAAGTGTTGTGAGCACATACATTCTGTGTTCAGTGAAGTTAGACGTCTGGTCTTTTGTGTACAGCTATTGAAATATCTATCCTCTGAAGTTTACTGTACTGTTGGTGTACACATATATGCATCCTTTCTCACTGACTTTACTGTACACCCTCTGTTATACTGGTCTTGTAGTGAGGGTCTAGGAACGTTGTACTCACCATTATACTGTCATCATTTTTATCCAGAATTCTAACATGTTGAAAAAAAACACAAAGATCTTTTCAATATTTCTCACCTCCTGCATTCAGGTTTATTCCTCTCTATGTGAATTTCATCTGCTAGAGTTTGCTATTGTGAAATGTACTATGGCAGATCAACGTATCAAACATTCACTGATACCTATATTGTTTGATTTATGTGCGACAAAACTGAACTGTCCCACAAAACGCCTTCCGGTTTCATTGATAATCTACTTTTTTCGTCCAAAGACGTTCTTTTCAAGACTGCATTTGTGACTTGTTGAACCCGTCCGTCTGACAACACTTTGATATGAATCGTCGTGTGTGGTTATTTTTTTTCATATCCAAGAGAGATCGGTCAGTATGTTAACAGTGTTGTGACCAAGTAAACTGGGAATATTCATCAATTGTTATGTGGGCTATCATGTGTTTTATCTCTTCAAAAGATTGAGAACTTTGCTCACTATGTTGTTTCTTGTTTCATGCATCTCACTTGGACGGGATGAAAGCCTCTTAATCTTCAATGAGTTAACCTTTCTGATCTGAATTCGGATCAGAAACCCTCTTATGAAGACTGACTGACTGACAATCCATCAGTTGTGTGTTTACACTATGGAAGTAACTAATGACCGAATAAATGAGCGATTAGAGTTTAACAAGAGAACCAATGGGTTGCTTTCGAAAAACTGGCTAAAACCGATCATGTTCTGCGTACCGGCGAGTTAAGTTCACGGAACGAAAAAAAATCGCCTCAAGTTTATGTTCCACAAATTGCTTGTTCCTGTCAACTGACCCGTATTTTGTATTGTACGTGGATCCCTCATATTCATCTGTTTTCTGTCGTTTCTACAAATACTCCTAGTCCAATTATATGCATCAACCTTCAACCACATGCTCTTCTATCGTAGAAAAGTCATTGTTTGATCCTATTCGTCCATATGCGGATGCATAATCCTGCCATTTTGCACTACCAGTTATACGGATACGATTCGAACCAGTAAGGCCTCCGAGTTTGGAAAGGGACACTTATTTAATTTTACGAATTCGGTGTTTATGGTGGAGTTTCGGTCCAGTGAGCATACAGAACTCAGAAATGAGACGATTTCGTATCTCATTCTAAAACAACAAGGTCACAAATTATAACAGCAACCAGAGACAGTAAATGGCCATACCCGTTAAGGACATTCAGATCACTTTTTTCATGCACCTCTATTATCCTTCATCAATGTATAAAACCTCAGCCGCCATATGCAACGGAACAAAACAGTCGTATATCTGATTGTCAGTTTTCCAAACAGGAAGCCACAATAGAAATTCCGATTCATCCCTCCATTAGTTCCACTCTGAATGAGATTACGCATTTGGATTGATCACCGTAGTCTTCAGGACCAGTGGGCCTGTTTTGAAAGTTTAGGTTTCCAGCGGCATCCACGAGTCCTTGATTTATCACCACGTCTTTTAGCCTGCCCGGCATGAAATTGTTGTCGTTCAATCCTTCAAATTCCACCTTTCTGTTAAAACTCNTAAAACTCATCTTGATATTCAAACAACTGGCTGCATCTAGATTAGCTCATCGAAATTGAATTACTAACAATTGAATCGTTAACGTGCAATCTAGTACACTCTGATTGGGCATAGGACCAGAAACAGGAATAATAAGCCACACAAACAGTACATATTGCAGTTATTGCACAAGGAAACTGCCCTTCAGATTCCGAATCAGTAGCTGTTTGAACCTAGTGTGTCATCTTTGATCACACGGTGTTCAGTTTCTTCTTAAAATACTAACGTTTAGAAGAGTGTTTTTCCTTCAGGAGCGACAGTGGTTCGGTACACAACAATTTAGGCCTCGGTAACATCGAACGAGGATATTGACTTCCACGACTGCTAAATCGTGTTGATCTGCATCAACAGATTGGAGGCAATCAGTGAACTAATGCGAGACTAAACTAAATGATATTTGGCATTACGCGGTACTGAAAAAGAATGACAAACACTGTTGAGGATGAACGGGTCAGTTATACTACTGGTGAGTAGTTTAGCATGTATCGGGACATTGAAGTGGTAGAAAAAAATGCAACGGACAATGTGATGTTTGCTATGCAAGAAACATGTCATTAGTGACCGTTGTATCTAACCATTTTCATCATATAGAAACACCTGTTTGTGTTCGTTATGTTGTTCAAACACATGCCACTTGTACCGGTTTTTGTGCATAAAAATCTTGGTGCCAGCCATGTTCGTGGCTCACAACAATACCTGACAGTTGGTAGACCATGTCTAAAAGAAACCTCACGACTATTAATTGCGATCAACCTAGTGACAAGATATATGTACGAAGAAGGAAATCAAGGGTGTATAGAACCAACAATAGAATAACAAACAACGTGTGTTGTTCAAATTCGGAGAAAACGCATGTGATTAACAAATAACACTGGAATCCAAGATATATCCTGTAGATGATCTGGAAGTTGTGTGCACAGGGAATAGACGACAAGGAAAATTTGAACGAATTTAAAGAAATATAGACTGTGATTCATGCACAACACAAACGGAAACAACAGAGTTAGTCAATGAGACGTAACAGTGATCACTAACAAAGTAATATATTTTGTCAACTAGAGCTGACGATGGTATCTTGTACGATTTATGCCATGTTAGGGTTGAAAGCACTTTTGCAAGCATGTACAACAGATTCTTGTGTTCATCGACCCAGACAGAAATAACAAGACAAATTAGGATGAAATGTTGATCGTCTGTTAAACCGAAGCACGTCTTCGTCGGTATGCCTAAGCGATTGCAATCCGTAAATGCCAGTACGTCTCGTGCATTCAAAAACGAATGTGTGCAACCGTTACAATATTTCTGCAGTACTGAGAAGTATGTATCGATAAACGATTGACACTTCATTGTAATTTTTTATATGGTATGAATTAGTTCAATTCAACACTCTCCTGTAAGTTGCCTGTAAATATACAACAAAAACTGTTATGGCACTTTCAGATTAGCGGCTGGAAACGTATGATTTGCTCCGTTATCGTTGTTAACGTCGTACCAAATAGGGAGTCTTGTCAAAGCGAACAGTAGTGATATTCCGAAATTTCTGGTCGGTAAAGATCATCGGAGGGTGGTCAAACAAGCGTTTGTAGTGCACTGCTGATAACCAATCAGGGATCTAGTTTAAATAAGGTAGACATTCTTCAAACTTTTTGCGGACTTTATATCACACAAATCCCCGACAACTTATCGACAATCAACACATGATTTCAACGTAACAGATAAGTTCTGGTCTCGGAGTTGATGAATGAAGTTAACGAGACAGTCACTGTGTCCGCACCCAACTTGATCGTATAGTCCCGTGAGTCCTTAATAGATTTTTGTACACGGAATTCAGGCAGATACTTAACCTTCTCATAGTTGTTTGTAATCGACAGAAACCCAGCCAAGTGTTCTTACCTGTCACAATTCTTCCAGTTTCTTTCGATTTAGGTTAATCCGAAGCCCAACATTGTTTACCATCTACTATGTTTACGGTAATTTACTACCTGATTCCTCATTATCCTGCCGTCGGATATCTACAGTTGGTCAGAATAACTCCTCCTGTACATGATAATTACTCTGTCACTGTCTGGTAAGCTGACTCCTGGGTTCCGAAAGACAATTCGTAGAAAAATTACCTCTGTTCAAAATAATTATCATGAAAACACATCCTCTGGTTATGATCTTAACTCATGTACATCTAGAAATTAGAACGATTTTTCTGCGTGTCATTTCCAAACATCAAACCGTGCTTGCAAATAGCCAGAGGGTTATTTCATAACAAAAGCAACCTAGCAAATGAATTCCAACAAACTTAATTTTCATATAGATAGTTATTTTTAACCATACTATATGCAAAATACTCGCCTATCGCGTCCCCAGTGTAGTAACACTAACAATACCTGATAGTTTTTAAATACCAATCTGAGGAGTACAAACTAATTGTCAATCGAATCCGTCGATTTCCGGTACACATTAAGTCAATGATAGAACGGAAACTGTACTTTATCGAACTGTACTCAAATGCATGACTCACAAGCCATCATGATTCATGAAGGCTCATAGTAACCTAAATAGGAGAACAAAATTAAATAAATAATCAATGATAAGGCAACTGTACAAGTTTCACAAGTGGAAAATCTGTTTACCGTCTTCAACTAAACAGTAATGTCTGCAGTTTGTGGGCCACCATGTAGGCGAACTCGGTAGGCAGAAACCGACCAACGATAAGGTAGCTGCTAGTACAACAAAACGATAGACAGACCATGATTGATTGTCCTGATACAGTGTATGGGAATGATGAGCAGTTTTGTTAGCGTACGTGTACCAAAGTGAATGCGTAAGTATACCTATCCGTCTGTCGGTGTGTTCAAACGACTCCAAATGCTGTTAGTTTGTGTGTGTCATCAAAGTCGTTCGTTTCAGAATCGCTTTTGGGACGTCCGCTACGCACGTGGCTAATACGTGAAATCAACGCCGGATGCATGATTTGGTGGTCGGTTAGAATCGTTGAGACTGGCACGCCGGTCAAATTGCAGTCTGACATAGTTTTGCCATTCCCAGTGGACATCGGTGATCGGTCAGTTCTTTCGGTCTCTTCCTCAATCGGGTTTTCCAAAGTTGGAGACTTTTCTATCGTTTTAGTGGTCGGCTTTAGTAACAGCATTTGTTTTTCATGGACACTTTCCAAGGTCACTGGCGTAAGGCATCCGTCCAGATGATTATTTACAACTTTTTGAGATGTACGTCGTGACCAAGCTCGGTAACACATGATGGCAGTAAGTGCGGTCAGAAGGAACGCAACACAAACTGCTACAATGATTAACAAGTACAATCGAGAGCCCTGCTCCAATGCTCGTAACGGCGAGCCATACAAAGGGTCGTAGGCCATAGTTTGAGAGAGCTGTAAAATCGACAGTTCCCAGTCTTCCAGTTTGTGCACAGGCAATCTGGGACAATATGAAGAAATTGAGAAGGCAATCAAAGTTGCACTCGGTAACTTTATTTTTCCCAACTCTTTGGGAATTAGAGAAGAGGAGTTGAGTGACCTCCCGGCGAGATCGTTCAGTTTCATTTGTTGGCAACGTTGTTGACTATCAGGTGCCCCTGTGAGAGCAACATTGAAGAGGACTATCCGAGATTCTTCCAGAGGGATGTTGATTATTCGTTTCGTACTCTCATCATCAAGAAGCAGACCAAAAACACGACTGGAATGGCCGATCGTAGCAAACGGTCCATCAGGCCAACGAGCACGTGCATACCATAGCCCGAGAGAGATCCGCCAGACTCCAAACGAAGTATTTGGTGCTGGGCCAACGATCAGATCTGTTGGTCGAATAGAACTGGGTTGCTGTGGGTTACAGAATGTGTCTTCGTCAATTTGTTGCCACGGGTTGCCAGTCAGATTGAGAAGTAGACGAGGTCGCTCGCTAGGCGCAGTGTCAAACAAACTTAGGCTTCTAGCTGTCAGGTGATTCAAATGTGTCAAACGGTTCCAAGATAAATCAATCCAATGTAAGTGAAGGCCAACCAAAAAGTCTTGCTGTTCCTCTGGATGTAAGGATGAAGGCAAACAAACGAGTCTGTTTCCCGATAAATCCAAACGCTCAAGCCGTTTCAAATAGGTGAACACATCAGGAGTCAGTTGACTCAGTCGGTTTCTGCGAAGTGAAAGCGCTTGCAAGTTTGACAACCCTTTGAATGTATCCTTAGTCACGTTGGTTAGTTTGAGCTCTTCTATATATAGTATGGTCAGTCTGCTCAACTTAGAGAATAAACCTGGAGCGGGACTATCAAAACCACCAAACGGGGTTCGATCATCATGGCTCAAATATAATTCTATCAAAGTCGAAGCACAAGGAGAGAACACATTGATATCCGGTTGTTGTAACGGGTTTTGTCGCAAATCTAACACTTCCAGACGAGACAGCCCCACTAAACTCTCTGCATCAAGCGCTGTCAGAATGTTTTGAGCCAAACGCAATTCACGTATATGAGAACAACAATTTTGAGTGAACGTACCGGTTTCAAGATATCCAATCCGGTTGTCCGATAAATCCAAAAATTCTAACTTCCTTAAACCTCTGAAAACATCACGAGCCAACGTGCGAACGGGATTTGAGCGTAGACTCAACATGGTCAGATTAGGTCCATTCGATTCGAAGGCACCTTCACCGTAGGTGTCCAGATGATGATTGTGGATGAGGCTCAACTTTTTTAGATTAGGAAATAAGGCGAAACTGTTGGCTTCCAAATTGATCAAACCAGAATAGCTAACCGACAGGTTTTCCATTTTTTGAAAACTGCAGTTTTTGTCGGGTTTTTTCGTGAGGCTTCCGCGTGAACACACAACTTCTGTCAAATTGACCGATGGAGTCTGTTTGACTGCTGGCTTGATAAAATACACATCAGAAAGTATCACAAACAGCCGCTCTAATGAGGTCACATTTGATTCTGTACAAACACAACTTTTGCGGTTAGAGCTATCCGTACAATAACACCCTTGAACGGTATCGGCACGTCCAAAATTGTACTGTCCGCATACAATCATAAGACCGAATATCAGCTTTATGGGCTGCATGTATTCACACATTAACGATGCAGGTCTGTTAGGAAGTAGAGTGATCCTGAAAAAATAATGTTACTGAAGAGTAAGAATTAGATTTATTGGAATAGTCACCGATGGCAGACGGTGCTGTGCACGGATGTGCAAACTATGAATGAAAAACCATGTGCCGGCTCAGCTGCGACCCTATTGGTTGCATTCGTCCCTAAGTAGACGTACGTTGACAGCTCATTATTCACCAATAGTATCGCAGATATTGTTAAACACGTTTCCTATTGGTCACTTCGATCAGGACAGTTTACAAATGATTAGGTCGGTTCAAACAGACCATCGCCACTCCGCACACCGTGTGGAGCACACGTCCGCAGCTGAAGACGGCGAAGTTCGAAAGTGTACTGATGTGCCTATAGTAAACCGGCGTTTCTGCTAACAGAAACCTCATTATCCACTGAACAACCATTTGTGACCGGAATGTACTCAATTTAGTTGAGTTATCGGAATAGAGTATACAACCACGAGTGAGGTTAAAGTGGCAATCATGTGTTATCAACAGGAATAGGTAACTGGTGTGTGAACGTGCCGAACTGCTCTCGTTTAGTTCTGCGTGTATGTATACGTCAGCATGCACTAATCCTCTTTTCTGACCGCCATTCATGGAGCCTAAAACTGGCTCAAACGAAAAGCACGCTATTTTCTCAGGTTTACAGAATGACGGTACCATGGAACGTCATATACAAAACATGCTTTTAGTCAGGTTGTTCGTCCTTCAATGCGGGTTGGCAAGGTGATTAAATACGTAAATTTTGTGGTCACTCTATTAGGGACGCGCAAGCTGAAAACATTTGCACTATATGTAGAGTCACAGAACCAAAACGTGTGTTTTGATCAGGTTCGATTGATTCATACGGGTGTTTTCTCACACGGAACGAGGATATACTGAAGCTCTCACCATTTACACCCAACGCGTGTGTCAACCGCAATGATATCAAACCTCGGTCTACAGTGTGGCGTGGACTGACAAATAACATCAGACGCAGACGTGCCTTATCTACATCAGTCTCACTTTCAATTTGTCGGGAGCGGATTTGGCCAATCTTCTCAGACGCAACACAAGTCGACTTAACCATGTCAAACCTCAAGTAACATTCGCTCCTGTGTTAGTATCATTTCAATCGCAACACTCCTTAGGAAATGGTTGAAACGTTGAGTATCACAACTTGCTGGTAACGTCGTGTTCTTCTCGAATCGTCTATTAAAGACACGTTAAACACGATGTCCAGACTGACTGACAACATTCGTACTAAATTTAGTGCAGATATCTTGCAACTCAGAAGTCATTAGTATCATACCGCCTAGGACGCTTGCTTCCAAAATTCTGAACAGCTTGCTTGAGGAACAGTGATTGGGATTCTGTCCTAAAACCCAGAATGCATTATACTTTCACTATTTCTCCCTCAAACATGAGGACAAATACTGTACCAGGTAATTTTGCTTAAGTCGTTTAAAGCAAACCCCAGTAGTTATAAACTTGTCTAGCCACTACCAGTCAATGTTTTAATCCAACTACTTTTATTGATAATGAAGAATCAAGCATTCAGTAAACTGTTGTTCCGTAACAATCAATTTGGTACTGACCCTCTATTGGGGCCATATATAAATGCATATCACCATGAATCTGGACGAGGTGGCAACCAAGAGACAAAGGGATGTGGTGCAAAAACACTAACAATGTGATAAGATCATCGTTGAGAAAGCAGACGTTGGAAGTCAGATGCATCATCGGCTCAAGAAAGAATAACAACGCCAATACCATATCCAAGGAAACAATTCTGTTAATCACCCTTACTGAATTAAACGACTGTTGACTAACGACATTCGCTTTAATCAACAACCTAACAACGTTGGAAATTGTCAAATTCTTCGTGTTTAACGGCATATATATATATATACACCGTCATACCGACACCATAGGATGATTAGCCAAGCAGAAATGATGGCTCGAATCGTGTGGATCAATTAAACAATGGTAAACGATATGCTCGTTATGTATGACGGTGCAGCCTGAGCCTGAAATTCGCGTCCATAATATCGATCCTTGAGTTTGTACAAAGCTTACCCAACTCTTTTCCTGTATGCAATCAGAAGTGTTGTATGGTAGCAAATACTGAATAGTGGTTAATCGAACTCGTTTATTATCTCACTGCCTTCCAGTATTTTATGCATGTAAATGATAGTTACAACGGTGTGATTGTTCAACAGTGTACCATGACTGCACAGACGTTACGGCAACCTACGAACAAAGGTCACTGGATATATTTTGTTCTAGAAAATGGTAAGAACACGCATAACGAGGTCTCAGGTTCAATCATCAGTTCATCTGTTCTTTTTGGACAAGCTGAAGTTGCCAAACCCACGGTATTGGAAGTAACATCAATGAGACCTCATGAGAGTAAAATGCACATTTCTTCCTAAAAAGATACGTCGCAAGTGCATTAACAATTTTGAAAATTTGGGGAAGTGTTTCTTGCTGGAAACACTTTCGTGATTGAGACCAACAGCCTCCTTCAGGAGGTCACTTTAATTTAAAATTGAAAGAGCCAGACTATTCGAACCGGTCATTTCTTGTGCGCGTCATACTCGTGATAATTAGCGCTGGCACACTCTTGTTCGTTTTCCTGTGGAGTACTTTCCACGCCCCATTGGGGTTGATCGAATAGTTAACGGTCGAAGTATAGAAATTTTCCTACATCTGTTTCGCATAATACAGCTATACAGATAGTTGAGTCTGAGATTTCGACAGCGTGTTATGATTACCCAATATCTTGTTTCTTTAGGTTGGATAATCCATATGACGAATGTATTACCGGTATCCTGACAATCTTTCTTTGTAAGATAACGGACAAGCAATCTTGTTACAGGTTAACTGACCAGCTGAGTTCATGAGGTTTGAAGGAAATGTGACCTATGATAGACATTAAAGGGGCGAATCACTTGTTTGGTGGAAACAGCACAGAGGCTCACAGGTATTCCTACCACCATCACCACAAACACTTTGATGGTCAGGGTGCACTTTCAACTGTTAACCCATTGTTTACAGGACTCTACGCACTCAGTATGGCATTGGTTAATCTGGAAACGACATTTACGAGGCTCGTTTATGAACCTGATTCCAAATACCGAAGAGTGGATATCAATACCGACCTCTTGATTGCGGCCGCAAGGAGAATAGGTTCACTTACAGTTGCATATGCTGTCAAAACTAACACCAAATCAAAGTTAGTGTATATTGCCAGCTACCTTGAAATGAAACCGCATCGTTCTGTCCTCACCAACTGTCTGTTTATCGCGGTGTTTAAATGTAAGACAGTATGATCTATTTGACGTAAAGACAAATATATATATATCGTCTCGAAATTATCATGGGTGTCTCGGGCACTTCTCATTGAATATGGCTAACTGTAAATACTCAAAGAAGTGAGTAGGTATCCGGAGAATATCAACTCAATGCAAACCCTTGGTAATTAGTCTGTGTGCAATCAAAGATATGTCAAAAATTCAATTGCATTTCGTTCGTCAAACCGAACATCACAGTGCAACATAGACGTAATCGATAACGTACTGAAGAACAACATAGCGTGGGACCACACACACACACAAAAGAAACAAAGATACCGTTTTCTTGTTAATAAAAAAGAGTTGAAACATGTCTGATCGAGACAAGTTAGCTGAAATAGTACAATCGGGGAAGTACAAACGAGGTCCAAGAGAATTGACCATTTTGAAAAAGAAATATAGAAAAATAGAGAAATTTATAACAGCAATAACAGCAACAATTAAAGGCAGTTAGGACCGTAATTTTTTTCAAATGACAGCTGATAAAATACCTGGTAAATGGATATGCGTATATTAGAATGCTCACTAACTGACAGTGTTCGGTCGGATGTGGAACCGTAGTGTGTGCGTGTGTGAGCGAATCGGGAAACGTGACAGGTCGAGTGGAATGTGATGGGGAGCAGTAAACACACGGAGAGAACGGACTACTCAAAGCCAGTGGCCACATCCAATACCATCATCACAATGAAGCCAACCATCGCAGAGACAGAAGCTACATGTCCATTTCCTCTGTGAACCAGTCAAATAGGAAAATTTAGACAGGATAAGAATGTGAAGTGAGACACAATTGGAATAAAACACAATAAAAACACACTGAAGATGGATCGATGCCGATAAGAGAGTATGATGAACAATAAAAACACGGCTGTTTCTCGTTGTGAAATCAGATTGGATTTCAAAAAAGTGACGGTATGCAACATTGGCGTTACAGTGAATGCGAGCGCCCGTGAAATAAATGACAGATTTCTGTTTTATTAGGGAGAAAAAATGGATGCAATTCCACCCGTAATTACATTTACCCACTGACCTATAAAAGTCGGTTTACTTTCGTTTCGAGTGAGAAAAGGAATACATTAGCTTGCAAAATATATCAATGATATCGACAGTTACCGGGTTGTTTGAATTGAAGTTCTCGAAAAAATGCATACAGAGTAAATTGCAATTATTCTATAGAACAACTACGGGAACTGCTTGAAAATCGGGACAACAAAACGCACGTGTGACGCCAACAGAATGAAACAGTTATTAAAATCATGTTGTTTCAAACATCTTTCAAAATATCATGGCGCCACAAATGTTTATTTCCATGGTTCATTACGAATCGTTCGAATCAATCAACTTCTATAGTAGCTTTTGGAAGAATGGTTTGTGCCATCAGTGAGAGGCTGGTGTATATTTATAGTGTGATATACGACAGAAAGAACTTTTTTTTAAAAAAAGCCCCATATAATTGTCAAAGTGTGGCTAATATCATCATCGGATTGCAGAACTAGTTGTTCATTGTCTATTTGTTTGCGCATCAACTCAAGTAGCTAAGATCGTTTGATTACGTCATTGTTACATTGACAACATGGAAGTACACACAAACAACGGTTGTCCACATTCTGCTTGTTATAGTAATCGTTTGTCGGTTTGACAGGAGAGACAAAGAAGAGATGGCAGGCTAATCGATGAGCTTCACAGTGACTCAAAGCTAGTGGTACAATCAACGCCCCATCTGCATATTATTGTGCCCAAGTGTTAGATGAAGGGAAGCGAAGATGAAGTCACAACAGAGAACTGTGTATGCACAGCCTGTAAAACAACGTACACTCCCGCTCTGTTTACATGGACAGCATTCGATTTGATCCGAAACTTATAACGGCCTTTGTTTAACATCAGTCCACTAACCCATTGTTTGATAAACCAATAGGTGCACCCATCAACTAGGGCAGACTTATGAGGATTATTGACTGTGAGACCTGACCAATCATGGAAACCGTCTACCAAACGGCTACAGTTGATAGCAACAGACTCTTCACTTGTCATCTGTTAGCACAGTTCCGTTATCTAAATCATTAGCCGTGTGCAATCGACGAGACTGCAATGAAATTCACTAACTGAAATATAATACGATGGCTTTCTGGTAATAGAATATACGCTTGTAAAAGGATATTTCGGTAAGATTTATACGAAGTTGAAAGATTCTCCTTGGTTAAACTGTATAAAAATGAGAAAATCAAGCTTCTGCGTTCACGGATAATTCGAACGTGATTTAGAGTTGATGGAATTTCACCAACAGGAATTTGTAATGTTTAGTTATGACCAGAAGTTTGCTTCTGACGATTCAAATGCTACCATCATTATCTTACAAAGAAGATGATGTGTTCTGGTAAGATGATACTCGTTGATGGGTTATCGCTGGTGGATTGTGGTGTATTCACATGTGGCCTTTAGTGACCCGCTTGAACTGGATGGGGAACAAAATCCCAATTGGAGAGAGATGTTTATCAGTAGTTGTTGCAAACAGTTCATCCCAGTGACCAATAGCGAAGTTACATGTTAACAGAAGTCGCTTCTAACAAAACTGTACAAATGTGTGTCAGATATCACAACATGTGGTTTCTGCTCCGTGCACTAAACGTGTCGAGCAGCCAACTAAACCAAAAACATCTGGAGCAAATGTACCAGTTGAGGCTATCCTACAACAAGAATGGCATAATCGGAGTTCCGTTTGTTAAAATCAAGTATGAAAGTTCACAGGAAAATAGAGGAGACAATCCTTACTGGCAGTAACCTCATCCTCGTATACCATACCTTCATTAGAATAACGTTACAGTCATCGCTCGGAAGCCGTTCATGAAAGTTTGAAAACTTCGGCAGTCTAACACCCCAAGTCGCCCACTCGAAGCTTAACGATTTTGTGCTATCTCAGTTCTCCACTTGATATGATATGCGTCTTCACCCGACCGCTAAGAAACATCAGTGATGGAATGTGAGTGACAGAGCGCGGAATGTGTCCCACTTCATGAAGTATCACCTAACCTCACATAGAACTTCTCTACTAAAGTGCAAAAGAGCGTATTTGGACACTGAACGAACAAAACGATATGATGTATGTCAGGAAGGGAGTGAATTATGACGGTACTGAACGATTAGTAGGTTGAAACGAGGTGATCATCTCTGGCAACAAGTGCAACTGTGTACGTATCAGAACCCAACACCTATGCGGTGAACAACTGACAAAGAATTACCGTTTTGCCGACGAGGACAATCCTTAAGCGAGACATTGTTAATTATATAAATCAGAAGTTACTCATGAACCGATCGCAAGACAATCACGAACTTCAATGTGGTTTGGCCATCAACAACAATTATCCAAACAGTTCGTGTGTGATATCACACCGCACATTTATCATCAAATGGAAATAGACGGATGAATTCACACAACTAGAGAGCAACCCACCAGCTTGATCCGAGAACATGATCATTTTAAACTGACATTAACCAATGCATGCATATATGTAATCACCGTGGCTTCATCTAATCACATTGGATAGAACGTAAGTTCCTGCGGAATTGAAGATTGATATCAGCTTTGTTCTCACATTCGCACATCCCACAACACACGTACAAATTGGTCGTCTTCGGGACCTAGCCACCGTCATTGCGTGTCCGATAGTAGGGTCGCGTGACGCCGACAGTTGCGGCAACTGACAGTCGTAACAGCACTGCTGCTACGGTTCAAGGGTAGGGTATATCCACTTGCCGTCGGCGTGTTGGTCAGTCCGTCCCACCTGTGTGATCCAGATAACAGACGCATGAAGCGTTGGCTAACCTGACAAGGTGGCGGCTATCATTTCACCTTATCAAATGATAGAAAGGACGATCGGGACAAGATGCAAAACGCACTGATATATATATATATATATATATATATATATATATATTCATGCAGAACTCGTTGCTGATGTGTGCCTGACCCAGATTGTGACTTTGCAGGATGTTGGCCAGCAATTGTGGGCAAATGAATTATAATCCACAAAAGCACAATGTTTAGAAGACACGAGGACCACACAAAGATCAACGGAGTACTGGCCTACGAAGGTAAATGCGAGAATCCATATGGAACACCCGAAAGCTTATTAAGAATGACCACTCCCATCAGCATTATGATTATCATAAACGGAATACATTAGTGGTTCTTGCAAAGTGTTTGACTGAAACTTAACAATCATCACCACTCCCATAGGGACATTTGAAGCGGTTACTTGTCTCTGAACATGTTGCTCAAGAGCGTACAATTATCATGCAACATATGACACTTTTTTTTACCCAACTTTATTTGTAACCCGCATGCAGTGTGTTTTGTTACAACTGACTGGATTGGGTCACCAACATCACTACACAGAGGTGAAAATGCGCCAAAAGCCGAACACTTCCTGGTCTTGTTGAACACGGATTGCGTAGGTGTGTCACAGAGTATGACCACGTGTGTACGTCCAAGATGAGCTGATCACATCAATCTGGTTGGAGGTTGACGGTAATCCCAGCGGTCGATTGGTTACACTCTTTAGCGGTGGATCGTGCTCGCCCTGGAAATCTTAGGATATCTCCCTTATATGTAATCTGCGTACATTTACTGGTGTGTTCATGTATTCAGGGAAACAAGTCTGAACAGGCAAAATAATACTCCAATTGTGTAGTCCGCAACTAAACGTCAGCAGTCAGACCTGAGAGTCACTGATAGGACAGATGAACCTGGTTTGACGCCCGACCAGCTGAAACAAGCGAACTCATCGCACAACAAATGGCAGAAAAACTAGAATATCCATGATCTGTGTAACGAAATTCATGTATTGGATCTTCTCTAGTCTTTGTTGCCAAACTATCTCCAGTCCAACACGGACGTCAGAAAGACGAAATAACGCAACTGGTGTAGCTTCATTCACCTTGACTATGAATGTTTCTACAGTTAAGCGGTAGCAACGTAATATGAACTTCGTTCAGTGACAACCCTCACCCCGTGGGTGCTAGGTTAGACTAAGAAGTATGCGGTACCACCCAGTATCACTCATTAAATGATGCCCTGGCAATTCGGTCTAATGTTTGGTTGGACGCACTTTGAGTTGGCATCTGAACTCAACAATAATTAACCAACTAATAACTAGAGACTACATATTGCGCGATGCCATTTTTCAGTCGCGAACGTAAAACATTAGATTATCTAAAATACGCAGACAGCTCAGTTGTCCTCAACCGTTCAGCCAGAAATAAGAAAATTTGACGTAATCTGGACACACTCATAGGCCATGCATTAGTTCAATCAGGGTTAACCACCAAAAAGTAGGAAGTACAAAATCAATTTGTGGTTGCTCTGAACAAAGCATTCTCCGTTCACTGAAAACATGTGGGTCTACGGTTGTGACCCCATCGTTTCATCGCTCATCACCTAGATACAACATCGTTTTGCATGACCAACAAAGCTAACGCAGTCGTCTTCGGTTATATGGCACATAGTAGAAATGATTACTGTTTCCAGGGTCCGTATTCTACACTCCTGTTGGCTTTGCACATCCTGAGGATCTTCGTTTATTATTGTCTCGTGTTGTATCTGCAGTCGTCTTTTAATTCTTGCTTTCACCATGCTCCAGACATTCGCATTTGGGTTCGACATTGATGAATAGGGTACCAGTGGTAACAGTATGAGTAGCAGTATGGTAACTTTCCAGATCAGTGTGACACGGTGGGTTGTCGAACATCGGCACGGTGTCTGACATGGGTGTACTAGTGTTCATCTGATCTAGCATGATTCACAGTTAGTTCTTACAGTCACTGTCGCTGTATCCTGCTCTTCTCGACGTACGGCTTATTATCGAGCTTTACGTCAAAGCCCCAACCAAATGAAGAGTACGGCCTTGGCTAGCTGTTGCATAAAACTCCACCAGTCGATATGTAAACAGTCGTCGTAACTCCAAACTCCCATTTGAGATCATGCCAACAGGCCGTCCAAATATGGACTAATCGGTGTGAATGACAACTCATTCTCAAATTCAGCCTTGACGCGCAATCTCAAAAATGTAATCGTTGGGTCTACGGAAATCCACTCCGAAAACATATCGATCTCTGATTCCAGGAGAATCTTGTTTTTTTGTCCTTTGGGAAGCTGAGCTTCATAACTGCTGCAATCCACATGAATCCACTTGTAAACAGTACTACGTTTGACGCCGTTCGGAAGGGCAACCGTGCGCCAGTCATCACTCCTTTCAAATGTTTCGCTAATACGTCTGTGTTTAGGGACTGATGTGTACTCGATTCTGCCAGCTATGTATGCAGCAGAACTAATGAAAATGTTCTCACAAGCTGGTTTACCCTCATAGTATAGCTCGAAGTCTACCACGACCCCATAGCTCACTCCCAATGAACGTGAGATCCACAAACACTCGTGACAACTCGCAACCCCTTACCTGTCAAAGGAACCAATAAGGCCCGCAGTTTGATAAATTAGTAGGAGCAGGGTCAGATGATCTGTGTTCTATTTTGACCGCTAACCCCGTTCTCGTTAAGCAAATCCGTTGACACCCCGCGAATAACTCAAACCACTTCCTCTATCAGAGTAGCCAATGCGAAATGCTCTAATTAGGATTAGTCGTCCCTTACGGTTAGTTGGGCCAATTGTATCCAAGATTCTAACATGGAAGTTCTAAGGCACCAAAGTAATTTGCTTTAGCATGTAATGGAAAATCTTGTGTTTAAAATGGAAGCTGATAAGTAAAAAGGTATATATGTCAGAACGGACCGGTACAACCATCTACCAACATGGAGTGGGCAAGTTTTGTAATTCTCTCGCTTCGCACCTATTACCTACAAATGAAGTTCAGTGAGAACCTTATTTCACAGAGCTAAAAAGATACGTATCACAGATCGGCTAGAGAAAGAAGGGCTTATTAGAAAAACGTTGGTGGTGAACGACGGTTACCCAAAAGAATTCGTGAATATCTACAGTGGGAAGAAGGAACCCAAAGTGGCAACGTGCAGTGGGGAGTGGTGTCAATCCAATAACATGACCAACAACATGAGTCACGAACTGACGTCGGCCATGCAACGCACCTATCCACCTGTCCAACTGCGCATTCTGTAAAGCACCAGGAAGT